>NC_047562.1:0-123019 GCF_902806645.1 Magallana gigas | reverse complement strand
TCCAATTATATATTAGTTTACATAACCAGATTAAAATGACAAACCCACATGGAAACAACTTTCCATCCAAGTAATTTTGTTATATAAAAATTGTCATACATGGGGAACCCCATGATGGGGTATATGTTGTCTTTATATATTTTCATATACGACAAAATTGAAAATTGTTTGGTGTATTTTATCATTTCTATGACCCATGCACTCATCTCCTAATGCAGTGTTTTTACATTTAAGATTGGTTTCTTAATTTTTCATATATTGCTGCAAATAAAAACTAAGTCATCAATAAATGTTTAAACAAAGAAATTTGAAAAAAAAGTAGTTAACACTTATCAACTTGGAGGTGTGAGGATATATGTTACATGGAGTCTAATATTTTATGCAATATTTGCAAATATAACAAATAATTTAAGAAAATGAAAGTTAATATCTGCAAGGTCCAATCAATCATTTAATAAGTCAAAACCATGTGATTTTCTAAGATTCTAGCTTACAGACAGACATTGTAATATACTGGTATTTGATCATATAAAAAAAAGTACTTTTATAGTTTATAGGTTTTTTGAAATTAGAATACTTTACAGTTAAAAAGTCTTGTTCTGCAGAGGTTTAGTCGGGTCGTAGAGATGTGTCCATTCGAATCAATAAGGGGTGTCCTTGGCTGTTGTTGATGTAACCTGAGTCGTAGTTTATGGAAATAGGCCTTTTTGGGGGACCTTCGAGCATTGTCCAGACCGGTGAAGCACTCATATGATCACATCATGGCTACAGCAGACTTAGTAGTTCTGGACAGTGGTAGCATTAAAATTCTTCTTCTTGCGATGAACTTGTTCCTTTCACTGGGCTGTACTTTATGTCTGTTCTATTTATCTTAAACATGAATAATAAAGTTTCTTTTAGATTTTTAAACAATAAACATAAGTCATTCAGCCTAACATGTAATAAAAGTATTCTGAATAAAATTCTGAATACAGAAGCTACTATGCAGTTGCCAGTTGCTGTTTAAACTATGTCATATAATGACTACAGTGGTATCTGGTCTAAAACATTTCATTTTATGTTTGAAGCTATGTTACTTTCATTTTGATTCAATTAGTGTTTGTTGAACAATGGAAAAACTTATCAACAATAAGTGTGCCCCCCCCCCCCCCAACCTCCTTTTCAAGAACTTAGACCTGGATTTCCCAAAAATTACTACAGTAAATTATAAACATCCAACACATGTATAAGTTAATGGTGAAAATAATCAATTTCAAAGCAATACCTTGCGTTCACATCGTCCAGCTGGTCAAAACATTCACCCGAATCACCGAACAGAGGATGCAACTAATCACCGGAAACATTGACTTTGTATGCTGTCAATGCTGAAAAAGAAAAACGTGAAGGATTTCATTTTCCGGATTTAATTAATAAATTTTTTCGTTACATTTAGAGTTTGTAAATTGTATTATGTGCGAAAGATTCATTGTTCGTCTTGTTTACCAACCAAGCATTCATATATTAGGGACGTTTATATAATTATAAATGTGTATACCCTGGATAATCTTGATTATCATGCATATAAAGTTGGTTAATGGTTAACTTGGTCAAAACGTATATTTAAAAGAGATACGGTAATAAAAATTAAAACGCCGAACCAAGTTTGAAAAAATGACGCCATCTTGATTTGATGGCGCGAGATCTCGTTTACAAATGAGAGATAAATTAGAGCTTTGAAAATGTTATTGGGAGTATCTATATTGTGAATTAAGTTACCTTGACATGAGTTCTTCGTTCCTGCATTATCTCCTTGTTGTAGAGGCTATTATTGCTTCTCAATTCTCCATTTTACAACAGCACCTTCTTGTCCATTTTAACCTTCGCTCGGAATCATAAAGTGCGCCAATACTGACCAATCAGAACCCGCTAAATCTTGGAAAAGTGCATCTTGGGATAGTTTAAAATGAATATTGTTTAATCAAAATTATTATTTTTTACCGAATAGTATACTTTTTACATGTATATTTATTTTAAATAAGAACTGTTGGAGTCAGTATTTCCTGGTTAAATACGACAAAGTATTGGCGTGTGTTTGTTACAATTGTATTTGTAACACGTGATTAACAAAAATAAATGGCCGACCGTTTGTTTACAAATGTCTAATGAAATTAAACAAGTTTTAATGAGACATATGTATCAGATTTTGTCTTTAACTATATTTTATTTACATGTACTGATGATTTTGCCAAACTAAATATGATAGAGCCATATATAGTTTACTGACAAGTTAGTCTTGACTTGTCCAATTTTCACCGCGATTCTAAGCACGGTCATATTCTTATTCAAAATATAGAGGTGTGAAAATATTATGTTCATCACAGAGCAGGCTCTGCATGAACCCACAGAAATCACTAATATTATTAGACGCCGATCAATTAACGGGGTCCGGTTAACAGCGTTCACCCGTACGGTGAATTTACAACTTCGATGAATTGATGGCAATTATTTTACAGTTACACATGTGCACTGATTGGTCATGCGATGAACAGTACGTTATGAATACTTTTGAAATTAAAATACAAACGTGTTAAACAAGCCGGGAAGTAAGACGTACACGTCGGACTGATATATAAACAAAATATAATTTTAATTATTTGGTATACTTTCTACATCAAATGTATACAAATGTATAACCAAATTTTAAAAATGGGATTACAATCACGTGCACCACATGGCTAGTGCTGGATTTTAAACTGATTTTGTAATATAACGTATAACTTCAGTAAAATTATAAATAATGCTTATTAATCTTATAACTGAAACATGTGCATGTTTCATAAACATGTATCAATATATGTGTTTACAGTACAGAAAGTAAATACAAAGTATAGAAATGCACGAATCACATAGGCGTCGAACCGGGGGGGGGGGGGGGGGGGTGGGCTTAGTGCAAAGTAAGACTTAACCAATAGGCATATAGCCCCCCCCCCCTTTTTCTCGCCGGAAATGTAATTGTTCCTAAATTTACCTTGAAAGATTGAGAAGTTGGAGTAATAGGCATACTAGCCCCCCCCCCCCCCCCCCCCCCCCCCGACACGGATTAGGAATTTTATGATTTTGGGGAAAAAAAATTTGGGTAGGGAAATTTATTTTCGGAAGTATATAGTATAGGTATACCCCCCCCCCCCCCGGATTAGGATTATCATGATTTTGGGAATTAGGGTTTTTTAGGGTTTTTCCTCAATATTTCTGAGGATTAGTCTAGCCCCCCCCCCCCCTCGCTTTCAATTTGCTTCCGACGCCAGTGAATCATGATACGGTCATACATGTAGTAAAGTCTGAAATGCATGTAAATAATTAAACAATTATTATATTAGACTCAAACTCCAAGTTGGTTTTACTTGTTATTATCAACTGTAGAATTTTTAAAAAAAATTCCTGTGTACATGTGTTGGCGTGGTATTAAAAAAGAAATGAATTAGCTCTAAACTTCAGGTTGTACGAATATTTGGTACGATTTGTAAAAATTTACAACGACTTTACCTTAATTTGTTTGCTTAATTAGTTACTGTACCTCAAGGTTCATTCAAATGATAACTAAATGATTTAAGAAGGAGTCTTACAAAATAGGCACATGTATATTAATTCATTTTACTAAATAATTATAATTTACTTATCAGTTTTAATAACTCAGGTACACACAAATTGAAAAAAATTCCCGCCGGGCTCCAGTTATAAACTCACGCTTCGTACTGTGTATATGTTATGTAACAGTCTTTTGTTCACTCCTGACAGAAAAAACCCTGCAATCCACACAGAATATACAGGGAAATCACAGAGGAGGTCACCTGGACAAAGAATGTATACACATGTATACACGTGCCCGAGTACCTAAGATTAATGATTTCATCATATGCATTAAACAAGATCAGACATCAGTTTTTCTTTCCAAATTCAATTAATTACTTAGTAAGGTTCTTAATCGCCTTATTTGCCACATTTGAAGATAGTTACATGTATACATATAGTTTTAGTCACGCTGAAACCTTACTATACATTTTAGTATGTACGGATTCATTATCATTAGGCTAGAATTAAACTTAAACCTGTTGAAAATAAATGATATCACTATTAAACTCAAATCAATTTTAGTAATAGTTTCAGCAATGCGTAAACCATTTGGAATCTTAACTTAAAGTTTCAGCATACTGAAACCTAGCGGAAATGTTCTGAAACTGATTGATATTTCCATAATAATTTACACAACTTTTCACATGATTCAAATTTAGTTTCCGCATTGCGGAAACCATCAGGAATCTTAACTTAAAGTTTCAGCAAACTGAAACCTAGCGGAAATGTTCTGAAACTGATTGATATTTCCATAATAATTTACACAACTATTCACACGATTCAAATTTAGTTTCCGCATTGCGGAAACCATCAGGAATCTTAGACTAAAGTTTCTGCTGACTGAAACCTAACGGATACTTGCTGAATCGATATAATGGTTTCCGCATTGCGGAAACTATACATGAAACTTCAACTTCAAGTTTCAGCAAGGTTTCCATATAGTTTCAGTTTTGCTGAAACTTGATTTTTCATCCAGTGCTTATAGGGGCCGTTTAACGAAATTTTGAAGGTCGTATATTGTTAAGAACATTATTTTGAACAACTTTTCTTCTGTACTGCATTACAAAATATTTTTTCTTTCCGAGATATGGGTGATCAAAATTTTGAATTTTTGGGCCCCTAAAAACCCTTAATTACGTAACACAGAATAAAATCATTCCATTGCTTGGATACATTACTGTGAGATAAGCATATTTGCTCCTATAACATTTCACAAAATATCTTACAGTAAAGGGCTACAGATTAAAGACTTTATAGCCCTTTGGTCCCCTTCTTTGAGAGGCCAGCCCCTTTTTCTTGATTTCAAAGAAAAGGTCTTGAAAATACAAACTTTTTTTACGTTACATGTCTTAACAAAATATTTTTAAGAAAAGAGATAATCAAAGAAAACCGGAAAAAATGACGACGTTTATTCCATCTCAATTTTTGGGTCCAGGCGAGCTTCGGGGCCTTTTAATTCAGATCAAAATCAAAATAAAATTGCAAATCTACAATCTTTTGTCTACTGTCCCTGAAAATTTGAACTCAATATCTTTTATAGTTTAGGAGAACGTAGAGGGACAAGCGACCTCTCTAAAAATCGCTAAAACGTCAAATTCTCAAAAACGGAAGTGACGTCATCAATATGATAAAAAACCTATAAGGTGTAGATCATTATCTATCAGATCTGAAAGTTTCATGATAATCGGTCGAGCCGTTTTTGAGAAATCGCGTGCACAAAATTTGTAAGAAAAAAAATTAAATTAATAATAATAATAGGGAAGAAAGAAACCGAAGAATAACAATAAGGTCTTCCGTTGAAAACGGAAGACCTTAATAATAGGGAAAAAGAAACCGAAGGAAAACAATAAGTTTACCACTTCTGTTATATATTATTTAACGAAATGTCAACTAATAAAAAGATACAGATCAAAACGTATGACAATTTTGAATGAAAATTCGTACCCATATTTTGTGCCTAGGCGAGCTCCATGAAATGGCGCCACCGGCGTAAAACAATATAATAGTGCTCAACTTCATACTATAGACTACCAATCCTGAAAATTTCGTATTCATATCTTTAATAGTTTCTGAGATCAGCTCTGCACAAAATAGGTCGTAAAAAGATAGAAAATCCGCCGTAACTCGGTACCGGAAGTGACGATTTCAAAATTTCAAAAAACGTCTAGAATTATGACCTCTGGCAATCATCTGTGAAAAAATGGTCACAATCAGCTGAATAGTTTCTGAGAAATCGCGTGCACAAAATTTGTGGAAAAAAATAATAATAAGAAACAGTACGAAAACAATAAGGTCTTCCGTTGGAAACGGAAGACCTTAATAATAAGAAACAGTACGAAAACAATAAGGTCTTCCGCTGGAAACGGAAGACCTTAATAATAATAAGAAACAGTACGAAAACAATAAGGTCTTCCGTTGGAAATGGAAGACCTTTATAATAAGAAACAGTACGTAAACAATAAGGTCTTCCGTAGGAAACGGAAGACCTTAATAATAAGAAACAGTACGAAAACAATAAGGTCTTCCGCTGGAAACGGAAGACCTTAATAAGAAACAGTACGAAAACAATAAGGTCTTCCGCTGGAAACGGAAGGCCTTAATAACTAGACACGACCTCGTTACGAGTAACAAGTAGGTCTTCCGTCCGATTTTTTTTAAAGTTTCAATGATACAATGAAATATCGATACAATTTCAAAATTACCCCCCCCCCCAAATTTGAAAAACCCTAATTACGTTAAAAATGGGCCTGACGATTACTTTTTCAAACCGATAATATAGAGATCAACAACTTTGATTTTATAATGCATAACAAAATATTTATCGTTTTCAAGTTATTCGTAATAGACTTTACGAGTCTCTTGGTCCCTAATTAAAGGGGCCAGCCCCTTTTTCTTGATGTTATTGGATAGAACGTTAAATTCTCTACTAATTTTGTTCTATATGTCTTAACAAAATATCAACTGATAAAAAGATACTGATCAAAACATATAACAATTTTGATTCGAAATTTGTACCCCATTTTCGTGACTAAGCGAGCTACAAGGAATAGTGCCACTGGTGCAAATCAACTAAATAGTGCACAACTTCAAACCATGCTCTACCTATCCTAAAAATTTCAAAGTCATATTTTTTATAGTTTCTGGGATCAGCTTTGTACAAAATTGGTCGTAAAAAATTACAAAATCGACCGTAAATCCGGACCGGAAGTGACGACGACAAAAAAATCTAAAACATATAAAATTCAAATAATGTCCCATCACCTGTGAAAACATTGTTGAGATCGGTTGAGTAGTTTTCGAGAAATTGCGTGCACAAAATTTGGGAAAAAAAATAATAATAAACAGTACGAAAACAATAAGGTCTTCCGTTGGAAACGGAAGGACTTAACTATAAGGTTTTCCGTTGGAAACGGAAGACCTTAATAAGAAATCATACGAAAACTATAAGGTCTTCCGTTGGAAACGGAAGACCTTAATAATTACCGTTCTGGAGATCTGGGAAAGAAGGTTTTAGGGGCCGATCTCTTATCCCCTATAGAGGCCGTTTGACGAAATTTTGAAGGTTGCATTTTGTTAAAAACATCATTTTGAACAACTTTTCTTCTGTACTGCATTAAAAAAATATTTTTCCTTTCTGGGATATGGGTGATCAAAAAATTGGACTTTTGGCCCCTAAAAACCCCTAATTACCTAACACATGATATAACTTTTAAAGGTTGCATTTTGTTAAGAACATAATTTTGAATAACTTTGCTTCGGTACTGCATTTTAAAATATTTTTCATTTCGAAGATATGGGAGATCAAAATTTAGGACTTTTGGCCCCTAGAAACTCCTAATTACAAACACATGATAAAATCATTACATTGATTGAATACATAACTGTAAGATAAACACATTTGCTTCTATAACATTTCAAAATATATCTCAGTAAAGGGCTACAGATTAAAGACTTTAGAGCCCTTTGGTCCTCTAATTGGAGTTGCCAGCCCCTTTTTCTTGATATCAAATGAAAGGCCACTTAATTCTATACAATTTTTGTTCAACAAGTGTTTAGAAATTCGTTACCGCTCTAGAGAAATATGAGAAAGAAAGTTTTAGGGGCCGATCCCTTATCTCCTTATAGGGGCCGTTTAACGAAATTTTTAAGGTTGCATGTTGTTAAAAACATCATTTTGAACAATTTTTCTTCTGTACTGCATTACAAAATATTTTTCCTTTCTGAGATATGGTTGATCAACAGTTTGGACTTTTGGCAACTAAAAACCCTTAATCACGTGACACATGATAAAATCATTGCAATGCTTAGATACATAATTGTGAGATAAACATATTTGCTTCTATAGCCTTTCACAAAATATCTCTCAGTAAAGGGCTACAGATAAAAGACTTTAGAGCCCTTTGGTCCCCTAGTTGGAGGGGCCAGCCTCTTTTTCTTGATATCAAATCAAAGGTCCTGTAAATATAAACCTTTTTTACCATTACATGTGTTAACCAAATATTTTTAAGAAAAGAGATAAACAAAGAAAACCAGAACAATACGACATTTTTTTTAATACCAATTTTCGGGTCCAGGCGAGCTTCGGCGTCTTTCAAGCCAGATCAAAATGAAAATAAAATTGCAAATCTACAATCTTTTGTGTACTATCCCTGAAAGTTTGAACTCAATATCATTTATAGTTTAGGAGAAGTTAGAGTAACAAGCCACCCCTCTAAAAAACGCTAAAACATCAATATCTCAAAAACGAAAGTGACGTCAACAAAATAATAAAAGACCTATAAGGTTCCGATCACTATCTATTATATCTGTAAGTTTCATGAAAATCGGTCGAGTCGTTTCTGAGAAATCGCGTGCTCAAAATTTGTAAGAAAAAAAAGAAAACTAATAATAACTAGACACGATCTCGTTGCGAGTAACGAGAAGGTCTTCCGTCTGATTTTAGAACTTGAGATTCATGTTCGATCTTGATTTTTGCTATTTAACAGCTAAACATGATTTAAACAGGAAAAGATGGTCTACATTTTAAGGGCCAGGTATTGTTTTGTTTTGTTTCAGGTGTATGAACTTTGTTCAACAAGTGTTTAGAAATTCCTGAGTTGTTGAGATATCTGTGAAAAACTTTTAAAGGGGTCGGTCCCTTATCTACTTATTGGGGCCACTGAACTCAATCCATAAGGTTGCATGTTGACAAGTACATCATTTAAAACATCTTTTCTTTACACTGCACTTTAAAATATTGTTCTTTTTTTAGATAAAGGTGATCAACGTTTTGGACTTTTGACCCCTAAAAACCCCTAATTACGTAAAACATGAGAAAATCTTTATATCCTTAGGCTAAATAAATGTAAGATAAACATATTTGCTTCTATAAACTATTACAAAATATCCCTCAGTAAAGAGCTATAGGAAAAAGAATTTAGAGCCCTCTAGGTCCCTAATATTAGGGACCAGCCCCTTTTCCATGGTATCAAATGAAAGATCGTTTGATTATAATGATATTTTGTTCAACAAGTGTTTAGAAATTTGTTACCGTTCTTGAAATATCTGAGAAAGAATGTTTTAGGGCAACGAGGAGGTCTTCCGTCCAATATTTAGAAGGAAATTTGACATCATCGACTTTGATTTTCGACAAAAAAACATGATATGGAAAAAAAGAGTGGAGACCTAATGCTTTTTTGTATCACATTTTATAACTTCTCTTTTATTGCTTTTTTAAATACTTGCATTTCTTCAAATTAAGATAGAAAAGATTAAACTTGTTTACCTCTGGCTCCCAAAAAACCCTTATTAGGTAACCCAAGAGAAAATCATTATATTGTTAGGGTTACAAACGTATTATACCCAATTCAGTTTAAATAACCTTTCACAAAATAGCTCTTAATAAAACGCTATAGATTAAAGACTTTAGAGCCCTTTGATCCCCTAAATTAAGGGCCCAGCCCCTTTTTCTTGAAATCAAATGGAAGACCATTTTATTCTGAACACATTTTGTCAACAAATGTTTAGAAATTCGTTACCGTTCTTGAGATATATGAGAAAGAAGATTTAAGGGGCCGATCCCTTATCTCCATATAGGGGCCGGTTAACGAAATTTTGAAGTTGCATATTGTTAAGAACATCATTTTGAACAACTTTTCTTCTGTACTGCATTTCAAAATATGTTTCCTGTCTGAGATATGGGTTTCAAATTTTGGACTTTTGACCCCTAAAAACTCTAATTACATAACACACGATGAAATCATTACATTGCATGAATACATAACTGTGAGATAAACATAATTGCCTCTTTAACCTTTCACAAAATATCTCTCAGTAAAGGGCTTTAGATGAAATAATTTAGAGCCCTTTGATCCCCTAAATTAAGGGGCCAGCCCCTCTTTCTTGAAATCAAATGAAAGGACATCTAATTCAAAAAAAAATTGTTCAACAAATGTTGGAAATTCGTTACCGTTCTTGAGATACATGGGAAAGAAGGTTTTAGGGGCCAATCCGTTATCTCCTGAAAGGGGCCGTTTAACGAGAGTTTGAAGGTTGCATATTGTTAAAAACATCTTTTTGAACAAATTTTCTTCTGTACTGCATTTCAGAATATTTTTCCTTTCTTAAATATGGGTGATCAAAATTTTAGACTTTTGGTCCCTTAAAACCCCTAATTACATAACACATGATAAAATCATTACATTGCTTAGATCCATAGCTGTGAAATAAACATATTTGCTTCTATAACATTTCAGAAAATTTCCCTCAGTAAAGGGTTATAAATAAAAGACTTTAGAGCCCTTTGGTCCCCTCTTTTGAGGGACCGGCCCGTATTTCTTGATATCAAATAAAAGGTTACTTAATTCTAAACACATTTTGTTCAACAAGTGTTAAGAAATTTGTTACCGTTCTGGAGATATATTAGAAAGAAGGTTTTACGGGCCGATCCCTTATTTCCTTATAGGGGCCGTTTAACGAAATTTTGAAGGTTTTATATTGTTAAAAACATCTTTTTGAACAACTTTTCTTCTGTACTGCATTTGAAAATATTTTTCTTTCGAGATATGGGTGATCAAAAGTTTGGACTTTTGGCCCCTAAAAAACCCTAATTACAAAACACATGATAAAATCATTGCAATGCTTAGATACATAATTGTGAGATAAACATATTTGCTTCTATAATATTTCACAAAATATCCCTCAATAAAGGGCTATAGATTAAAGACTTTAGAGCCCTTTGGTTCCCTAATTTAAGGGGTCAGCCCCTTTTTCTTGGTATCAAATAAAAGGTCACTTAATTCTAAACACATTTTGTTCAACAAGTGTTTAGAAATTTGTTACCGTTCTGGAGATATATGAGAAAGAAGATTTAAGGGACTGATCCCTTATCTCCTAAAAGGGGCTGTTTAACGAAATTTTGAAGGTTGAATACTGTTGAGAACATCATTTTGAACAACTTTTCTTCTGTACTGCATTTCAAAATATTTTTCTTTTCTGAGATATGGGTGATCAAAATTTTGGACTTTCGGCCCCCAAAAACCCTTAATTACGTAACACATGGAAAAATCATTACATTGCTTGGATACATAACTGAGATGAACATATTTGCTTATATAACATTTCACAAAATATCGTTCAGTAAAGGGCTACAGATTAAAGACTTTAGAACCCTTTGGTCCCCTTTTTTGAGGGGCCAGCCACTTTTTCTTGATTTTAAAAGAAAGGTCCACTAAATAGAAACTATTTTCACATTACATGTCTGAACAAAATATTTTTCAGAAAAGAGATAAATAAAGAAAACCACGAAAAATTACGACGTCTTTTTAATACCAATTTTTTAGGTCCAGGCGAGCTTTGGCGCCCATCAAGCCAGATCAAAATGAAAATAAAATTGCAAATCTACAATCTTTTGTCTACTATCCCTGAAAGTTTGAACTCGATATATTTAATAATTTAGGAGAAGTTAGAGTAACAAGCCACCCCTCTAAAAATCGCTAAAACGTCAATATCTCAAAAACGGAAGTGACGTCATCAATATAATAAAAAAATGATAAGGTTTCGATCACCATCTATCATATCTGAAAGTTTCAGGAAAATCGGTCGAGCCGTTTTTTAGAAATCGTGTGCACAAAATTTGTAAGAAAAAAAAGAAAAATAATAATAACTAGACACGATCTCGTTGCGAGCAACGAGGAGGTCTTCCGTCCGATTTTTAGAAGAGGAAATGACTTTGCCTTTTATCTTCATCAACGAAACATATCAGGAAATGCAGATGTGATCTAAAAGAGCGATGAATGAAGGATTTTACACCCCGTTGGATCCCCAATTTAGGGACCAGCCACATTTTATTTCATATCAAATAAGAGGTCTTTTGATTTCGATACATTTTGTGTAAAAAGTTATCTGTAACCGTTCTTGATTTATCTGGAAGAGATCGTGGGAACTGATAACAAACAGGTTTTGGTTGCAGATTGTTAATCACATTTTTTAGCGTATTTTGTTCAATATTGCTCCTTAAAATTGCTTTTTTTTAATAATGGGACGTTGATGATAAGTTCGGACTTTTGACCCCTTGAAATCCCTTATTACATAACATAGGAGTAAACAATTTTCATGTATAGGTACATAACATTTCGATTAACATAATATCTTCCGTAATGTATTACAAAATATTTCACAATTAAAGATTATGATTAAAAGACTTTAGAACTCTATCGGCTCTTAATTTGAATAGCCAGCCCCTTTTTCGTGATATAAAAAGAAAGCTCATGTCATTTTAAACACATTTTGTTCAACAAGTATGAAGAAATTATGTACCGTTCTCGAGATGTCTGGAAGAGATCGTTTTAAGGGCCGACCCTATATCTCCTTTTCGGGACCGGATAACAAAAAAATTAGTGTTGCAAATTGTTAACGACATTATTTGGAGCATCTTTTGTTCAACATTGCTTTTCAAAATTTCTCTCCATTTTCAGATATATAAGATCAAAATTTCGGACTGCTGGCCCCTTAAAATCCCTAAATACGTAACAAAGGAGTAAACAATTGTCATGTTTAGGTACATAACGTTACGATGAACATAATTGCTTTTATAAAGTATTACAAAATATTTCACATTAAAAAGATATTATTAGAATACTTTAGAGCCCTTTCGGCCCTTAATTTTAAAGGCCAGCCCCTTTTCTCTAATGTCAAATGAAAGATCTTCACTTTTTGAAGTTTTTTTGTTCTATAAGTCTTAACAAAATACTTTTGAGAAAAAATATATTCAAAGAAAACCACAAAAAATCATGACGCTTTTTATCTCAATTTTTAAGCGCAGACGAGCTTCGGTGTTTTTCGTCGCAGAACAATGAAAATGCTTCTGTCATATCCACAAACATAGGTCTACAAACCCTGAAAATTTGAATCAAATATCTGTTTTCGTTTAGGAGAAAAACACCGGACAAGCCGACCCTCTGAAAATTGTAAAAACGTCAATATCTCTAAAACGGAAATGACGTCATCAATGTTAAAAATTTCCAATAAGGTTCAGATCAATATCTGTTAGTTCTGAAAGTTTCATTAAAATCAGCCAAGCCGTTCCCGAGAACTCTCGTGCACAAAAATGCGTAAGAAAAAAAAAGAATAATAACTAGACACGATCTCGTTGCAAGCAACGAGGAGGTCTTCCGTCCGATTTTAAGAAGAGGAAATGACATTGCCCTTAATATTCGTCAACGAAACATATCTGGAAATGGAGGCGGGATCTAAGAATTATGTATGAAATACTATCTACCCCTCTCTTAATCTCATAAGAATGCTCTTGTCATTTCAAACACATTTTGTTCAACAAGTGTTTAGGAATTTTGTAACGTTCTCGAGATATCTTAAGAGGGTCGTTTTAGGGGCCGACATGTAACTAATTTTAGGGACCGGATAACAAAGAAATTTTTGTTGAGCAACTTTTACTCCATTTTGAGATATTGAGGATCAAAGTTTTGGACTTTGGGCCCCTTGAAATCCCTAATTACGTAATATAGGAGCAAATTATACCATGTATAGGTAAATAACCTTATAACGAACTTAATTGCTTCCATAACGTATAACAAAATATTTCACCGTAAAAAGATATAGTTAAAAGAATTTAGAGCCCTCTCAGCCCCTTATTTGAAGGGCCAGCCCCTTTTTCGTGATGTCAAAAGAATGTTCTTGTCAATTCAAACACATTTGTTCAACAAGTGTCTAGAAATTCTGTACCGTTCTCGAGATATCTGGAGAAGGTCGTTTTAGGGGCCGACCCTGTAACTCCTTTTAAGGACCGCACAACAAAGAATTTAAGGTGTCATACTGTTGAGCTTAATATTTTGAGCATCTTCTGTTCAATATTGCTTTTCAGAATTTTCCTCCATTTTGAGATATTGAGGATCAAAGTTTTGGACTTCGGGCCCCTTGAAATCCTTAATTACGTAATATAGGAGTAAACGATTGTCATGTATATGTAAATAACCTTATAATGAACATAATTGCTTCTATAATATATTACAAAATATTTCACCGTAAAAAGATATAATTAAAATACTTTAGAGCCCTCTCAGTCCCTTATTTGAAGGGCCAGCCCCTTTTTCTTGATGTCAAATAAAAGCTCTTGACGTTTTAAAGTTATTTTGTTCTACATGCTTTAGCAAAATACTTTCGAGAAAAGAGATATTGAAAGAAAACCACGAAAAATCACGACGCTTTTTCAACCGTAATTTTCGAGCTCGGGCGAGCTTCGGCGCTTTTGGTCACAAACAAATATATGTACCATATTTCAGATCTACAACCTTTTATCTACAATCCCTGAAAGTTTGAACTCAATATCTCAAATAGTTTAGGAGTTTATCCCCGGACAAACCGACCCTCTGAAAATCGTTAAATTGTAAATATCCCAAAACCGGAAGTGACGTCATCATTCAAAAAAATTTCCAACAAGGTTTAGATCAATACCTATGAGATCTGAAAGTTTGACGTGAATCGGTTCAGCCGTTTCTAAGAAATCGCGTGCACAAAATCGGTAAGAAAAAAAAGAATAATAATAATAGGGAAAAAGAAACCGAAGAAAAACAATAAGGTCTTCCGTTGGAAACGGAAGACCTTAATAAGGGAAACAGAAACAAAGCAATAACAAGAAGGTCTTCCGTTGGAAACGGAAGACCTTAATAATAGGGAAAAAGAAACTGAACGAAAACAATAAGGTCTTCCGTTGGAAACGGAAGACCTTAACTAGATACGATCTCGTTACGAGTAACGAGTAGGTCTTCCTTGCGATTTCTGTTTTAAATCATACCATGAATAATTGATACAATTTCAAAATTACTCCTCCCCCCCCCTAAACACACACACTTTCAGATAATGTATACAAATCCCTAATTACGTAATAAATGGGTGTGGCAATGAGTTTTCCAGATAGATATTGCTATAATCAACAACTTTGCTTCTAAATTGCATGACGAAATCTTAATCGTTTTTATGTAATTTGTAATTGACTTTACGAGTCTCTTGCCCCCCCCCCCCCCCCAAAAAAAGGGGCCAGCCCCTTTTTCTTGAATTCTTTGAAAAGGTCTTAAGAATACTAACATTTTTTGTTCTTACACCCATCTAAAATTATTGATCATTTTTGAGATATAAATGATTGAATATTTTAGAAGCCAGCCCTCTAGATCCTTACTGGGGACAACAATTCGTGTTTTGATAAGTGGAATCAATTTCAATCATAAATTCAAACATTTTCTCTTCTATGATGTCTAACAAAATATTTCTACTTCTCTAGATGGATCGTGTCAAAGTTTAAGTACTTTGGCCCCTAAAAATCCCTAATTACGCAAGAAATGGGCGTTGCAATGATTTTCTCTAATAGATATTGGTACGATTAACAACTTTGCTTTTATAATGCATCACAAAATCTTTATCGTATTCAAGTTATTTGTATTATAGTTTGCAAGTGTCTTGGCCCCTAAAAAAAGGGGCCAGCCCCTTTTTGTTGAATTTGTTGGAAATAACTTTTTATTATCTACCACTTTTGTTATATATATGTTTACAAAATATTAACTGATAAAAAGATACAGATCAAAGCGTATGAAAATTTTGATTCAAATTTCGTATCCAATTTTTGAGCCCAGGCGAGCTCCTAAACTTTGCGCCACTGGCATAAAAATACTGAATTGTGCACAACTTCAATCTATGGTCTACCTATCCTGAAAATTTTATATTCATATCTCTGAGTTTATGTCTGCACAAAATTGGTCGTAAAAATTTACAAAATCGGCCCTAAATCGGAACCGGAAGTGACGATTTCAAAATTTCAAAAAAACTTCTAGAATTATGACCTCTGGCAATGATCTGTGAAAAAATAGTCGAAATCGGCATAATAGTTTTCGAGATATCGCGTGCACAAAGTTTGGGGGAAAAAAAATAATAACTAGATACGATGTCGTTACGAGTAACAAGTAGGTCTTCCGTTCAATTTGTTAAAGGATACGATTAAAATATTAATGAAATTTCACAATTCCCCCTCAACCCTTTTCTTTCAGATAATGGATACGATTGTCAATATCCTTTACAATGCTTAACAAAGTGTTATGCAATTTCACCTACAGCACATTAAAGATTTAAGATTGTAGTTATTTAAAAACTATTATTATGTCATCAAAGGGTGTGACAATGAGTTTAACAAACTGATATTGTTACAATCAACATCTTTGCATCTATAATGCATTACAAAATCTTTATCGTTTTTAAATTATCTGTAATAGAATTTACGACAGTCTTTGCCCCTAATTTAAGCGACAGCCCCTTTTTCTTGATTTGATACGAAAGGTGTTATGAATAATTAGATTTTTTGCTCTAACACTTATCTAAAATTGTTGTTCATTTTTGAGATACAAATGTTTGAATATTCTAGGGGCCAGCCCTCTCGATCCTTAATGGGGACAGACATCTGTGTTTTGATTAGTGCAATCGATTAGAATCATCAATGCAAGCATTTTCTCTTCTACAATGCCTAACAAAATATTTTTCCTTCTCTAGATATAATGCGTCCAAGTTTAAGTACTTTGGCCCCTAAAAATCCCTAATTTCGTCATCAATGGGCGTGGCAATGATTTTGTCTGTTAGATATTGTTACGACCAACAACTTTGCAGCTATAATGCATTACAAAATCTTTATCATTTTTAAATTTAAAGTCTATAGGCCCCTAATTTTAGGGGGCAACCCCTTTTTCTTGATTTTACACGAAAAGTCATGAATACCTACATGTTTTGTTCTTACACCTATCTTAAATTGTTATTCATTTTCGAGATACAAATGTTTGAATATTTAGGGGCCAGCCCTCTGGATCCTTAATGGGGACAGACATTGGTGTTTTGATTAGTGCAATCGATTAGAATTATCAATGCAAGCATTTTCTCTTCTACAATGCCAAACAAAATATGTTTCCTTCTCTAGATATAATGCGTCCAAGTTTAAGTACTTTGGCCCCTAAAAACCCCTCATTACGTAATACATGGGTGTGGCAATAATTTATTCTGTTAGATATTGTTACGATCAATAACATTGCTTCTATAATAGATCACAAAATCTTTATTGTTTTTAAGTTATTTGTAATAGAGTTTACAAGTGTCTTGGCCCCTTATTTAAGGGGCCAGCCCCTTTTTCTTGATTTTGTTGGAAAGAACTTTTGATTATCTACTATTTTTGTTATATATGTTTTAACAAAATATCAACTGATAAAAAGATTCAGATTAAAACGTTTAAAAATTTTGAATAAAAATTCGTACCCAATTTTCGTGCACAGGCGAGCTCACAGAAATGGCGCCACTGGCGTAAAACAAAATAAAAGTGCATAACCTCAGACTATAGACTACCTATCCTGAAAATGTCATAGTCATATCTCTGATAGTTTCTGAGATCAACTCTGCACAAAATATGTCGCTAAAAACTACAAAATGGCCGATAAATCGGTACCGGAAGTGATGACAACAAAAATTTAAAAAAACATATAAAATTCAGATCATGTCTCATCATCTGTAAAAAAATGGTTGAAATCGGCCGAATAGTTTTCGAGAAATCGCGTGCACAAAATTTGGAAAAAAATAATAATAACTAGATACGACCTCGTTACGAGTAACGAGTAGGTCTTCCGTCGGATTTTTTTTTGTTATTTTAAATGATACCATGAAATATTGATACAATTTTATATTCAACACCCCCCCCCCCCCCACCGCCCCACCAAAAAAAAAATTAATTAAAATATTGGATAAAAATCTCTAATTACGTCAGCATGGGCCTGACGATGATTTTTTTTCAAACCGATAATGTAGTGTTCAACAACTTTGATTCTATAATGCATAACAAAATATTTATCGTTTTTAAGTTATTCGTAATAGACTTTACGAGTCTCTTGGTCCCTAATTAAAGGGGCCAGCCCCTTTTTCTTGATTTTATTGGAAAGAACTTTTGATTATCTACCACTTTTGTTATATATTATTTAACAAAATGTCAACTGATAAAAAGATACAGATCAAAACGTATGACAATTTTGAATGAAAATTCGTACCCAATTTTTGTGCCTAGGCGAGCTCCATGAAATGGCGCCACTGGCGTAAAACAATATAATAGTGCACAACTTCAAACTATAGACTACCTATCCTGAAAATTTCGTATTCATATCTTTAATAGTTTCTGAGATCAGCTCTGCACAAAATAGGTCGTAAAAAGATAGAAAATCCGCCGTAACTCGGTACCGGAAGTGACGATTTCAAAATTTCAAAAAACGTCTAGAATTATTACCTCTGGCAATCATCTGTGAAAAAATGGTCCAAATCGGCTGAATAGTTTCTGAGAAATCGCGTGCACAAAATTTGTGGAAAAAAATAATAATAAGAAACAGTACGAAAACAATAAGGTCTTCCGTTGGAAACGGAAGACCTTAACTAGATACGATCTCGTTACGAGTAACGAGTAGGTCTTCCGTTCAATTTTTTAAACGATTCGATTAAAATATCAATGAAATTTCAGAATTCTCCCTCAACCACCTCCTTTTAGATAATGTATACGATTGTCAATATCCTTTAAAATGCTTAACAAAGAGGTTTGCTTTTAACATACAGCACATTAAAGATTTAAGATTTTAGTCCCCTAAAATCTTTAACTACGTCATCAATGGGTTTGGAAATGAGTTTTACAAACAGATATTGCTGCTATCAACAACTTTGCTTCTATAATGCATTACAAAATCTTGATCATTTTTAAGGTATGAGTAATAGAGTTTAGGAGTCTATTGGCCCCTAATTTAAGGGGCCAGCCCCTTTTTCTTGATTTTATACGAAAGGTCTCATGAATCACAGGGCGAAAAACAATCTTTAAGCAAGTCCTTAAAGGTGGCTTAAAGGTAGCGTAAAGGTGGCTTAAAGGATATACCATCTTTTAGCCACCTTTAAGTCACCTTTAAGCTGAGCTTATAGGTCCTTAATGTCCAAACTTCTTTAAGTCACCTTTAAGCCATCTTTAAGTCGCCTTTAAGCATCTTTAAGTGGCAATTATGCTCCCTTTAAGTTGTCTTTAAACCATCTTTAAGTTCCCTTTAAGTCAAGTTTGATCAAGATGAACAATAAAAACATATCTTAAATGAAAAAGCTCTTTTATAGTGATGGGAGGGGGTCATACGAATGATACATGTAATATCATTTCCAAGGAAGGGGGGTGGTGTTCCAGGCGGTTTTAATTGTCGCTCCATTAAACACAGATCGCTATCATCAACACATCTCCGATGGACACATTGCCGTTATAAAATTCTTTATAATTTTGTGGGGGTTTCAAAATTATTGTAGGGGTGAGCACAGTCTCTGTATCTTAATCTGTGCATGAAACTAATTAAAGTATGTTTGTTTCCTATTATAAATTAATCGGTGAAATTTCTCTCTCTCTCTCTCTCTCTCTCTCTCTCTCTCTCTCTCTCTCTCTCTCTCTCTCTCTCTCTCTCTCTCTCTCTCTCTCTCTCTCTCTCTCTCTCACAGTTCATCTGGTTATTAAACAAAATAATGTTAATGAACCAAAAATGCATGATTTAATTTGATGATCGGTTTAAGGTTTGTATTTTTTTTTTCAATTTTCAATATTTCTAGGTCTAACTCTAGATCTGCTAGATACAAGACTCTCAACTGCCTTTGTTATATCGGGCAGGATATTACTGTTTTGTTTGTCTAAACATAGTTTTGTTCGTTTGTGTATATCTAATTAGAGTCTATTGTTTGTCCAACTTAAGAAAACCCCTGGAACTAACACAGAATATACAAGATATACACAACAGGTGTGTCGTGTGCCCAGGTGCAGGTTTGTGTATATCTAATTAAAGTCTATTGTTTGTCCAACTTAAGAAAACCCCTGGAACTAACACAGAATATACAAGATATACACAACAGGTGTGTCGTGTGCCCAGGTGCACGTCAGGGTTTCTAAAGGCGTTGAATCTTAGTATGTACGAGTATACGATAAGTCTAGTGAATAAAAGTTAATTTACATTTATAATTCATTTTCAAAGTATTATTTCCTAGCTCTGGGTTTCAAAAATGTTTCGTCTTCAAATTAACGATATATGTATGTAAGAGTAAAATATTGAGGCTAATTGATTAATATACCGGTGATCATTTATAGGGGTTAATTATTTAAATATATGTATAAGGGAAAATATGTCACATACCCGGCCTGGTATATCATACAATTGTACGTACAAGTATATGTCTACATCATTTGCAATTGCCACAAGCAGTAAATACGTCACCGGTAATTGGTAATATTGTTTGTTATATAATTGATAGTTTAAAAATCATGTATACAATTAAATATTTAAACATACTGGAACGGCGCCGCGATCATGAAAACCGGGAAATTGCGGGAAATTGAGCAAATACCCTAATAGTTTCAATGCATTTAATAAAAGAAATGATTTCATTTTCTTTCTTACATTTTTATAGCTATAAATTAGATGAACGTATATCTACTCGGTTTAAATTTATTAACTTAAAAAGCCTAAACGGTTTCCATTTAGGTATAACATATTTTTGTTCACTGAAGACCAAGTTCTGTATTTCATTCTAAATACATGCATGCATGTAATTTATAAATTAGATATAATTGATTGTTACAAACTGAATAATTTGTCAAAATCTTTTCAAGTAAATACATTGATTCAATATCCACTGATATATAGGATATAAAAACATTCGTAAATATGTAAGTTACCGTGGCGTAAAGGAAGTGAGGTGATGCTAGTAAACAAAGGGTCCCGGGTTCAATTCTCGCCCTGGGCGTTTTTTTTTTGTTCTTTGTTTTTTGTGGGTTTTTTCTTCCTAGAACAAAATCCGTTTTTTAAATACATTTTGTTGGTAAATAAAGCACAATATTGAATTATTTTTTTATTAATGGCTTAAAGATGGCTTAAAGGTGGCTTAAAGGTAGCTTAAAGGTAGCTTAAAGGTGGCTTAAAGAAGTTTGGACATTAAGGACCTATAAGTTGTCCTTAAAGGTGGCTTAAAGGTGGCTTAAAGATAGTCTTTAAGCTGCCTTTAAGCCATCTTTACGCTATCTTTAAGCCACCTTTAAGCAACACATATAGCTTAAAGGTGGCTTAAAGATCGTCTTTAAGCTACCTTTAAGCACCGTTAAGCTATCTTTAAGGAGAACTTAAAGATGGTCATTCATCCTGTGAATACTAACATTTTTTGTTCTTAAATCCATCTAAAATTGTTAATCACTTTTGAGATACAAATGATTGAATATTTTAGAAGCCAGCCCTCTAGATCCATAATGGGGACAGAAATTCGTGTTTTGATAAGTGGAATCACTTTAAATCATTTATTCAAACATTTTCTCTTATACAATGCTTAACAAAATATGTATACTTATCTAGTTATTTTTCGTCAAAATTTAAGTACATTGGCCCCCTAAAAATCCCTAATTACGGAATAAATGGGCGTGGCAATCATTTTTTCTAATAGATATTGGTACGATCAACAACTTTGCTTCAATAATGCATTACAAAATCTTTATCGTTTTTTAGTTATTTGTAATAGAGTTTAAGAGTGCCTTGGCCCCTAAATAAAGGGGCCAGCCCCCTTTTCTTGATTTTGTTGGAAAGAAATCTTGATTTTCTACCACTTTTGTTATATATGTCTTAACAAAATATCAACTGATAAAAAGATATAAATCAAAACGTGTGAAAATTTTGAATGAAAATTCGTGCCCAATTTTCTTGACCAGGCGAGCTCCAAGAAATGGCGCAACAGGCATTAAACAACTACATGCTGCACAACTTCAAACTATAGTCTACCTATCCTGAAAATTTCATATTCATATCTCTTATGGTTTCCGAGCTAATAGCTGCACAAAATGAGTCGTCAAAAATTACAAAATGGCCGACAATTCGGTACCGGAAGTGACTATGAAAAAATTAAGAAAAATGTATTAATCACGCCCAACCATCTGTGAAAGAATGGTTGAAATTGGTCGAATAGATTTCGAGAAATCTCGTGCACAAAATTTGGAAAAAAAAAAATAATAATAATAACTAGATACGACCTCGTTACGAGTAACGAGTAGGTCTTCCGTCCGATTTTTTTTTAGTTTAAATGATACCATGAAATATCGATACAATTTCAAAATTACCCCCCCCCCCCCCCAAATTTGAAGATAAAGAATAAAAACTCTAATTACTTCAAACATGGGCCTGACGATGACTTTTTCAAACCGATAATGTAAAGATCAACAACTTTGATTTTATAGTGCATCACAAAATATTTATCGTTTTCAAGTTATTCGTAATAGAATTTACGAATCTCTTGGTCCCTAATTAAAGGGGCTAGCCCCTATTTCTTGATTTTATTGGATAGAACTTTTGATTCTCTACAGCTTTTGTTCTATATGTTTTAACAAAATAACAACTGATAAAAAGATACTGATCAAAACATATGAACATTTTGATTCGAAATATGTACCCCATTTTCGTGCCTAAGCGAGCTCCAAGAAATAGCGCCACTGGTGCAAAACAACTAAATAGTGCACAACTTCAAACCATGCTCTACCTATCTTGGAAATTTCAAAGTCATATCTCTTATAGTTTCTGAGATCAGCTCTGCACAAAATTGGTCGTAAAAAATTATAAAATCGACCGTAAATCCGGACCGGAAGTGACGACGACAAAAAATTCAAAAACATATAAAATTCAGATAATTTCCCATCATCTGTGAAAAAATTGTTGAGAGTAGTTTTTGAGAAATTGCGTGCACAAAATTTGAAAAAAAAAATAATAATAAACAGTACGAAAACAAAAAGGTCCTCCGTTGGAAACGGAAGACTTTAATAATAATAATAACTAGAAGAGATCCTGGGAACGGATAACAAACAAGTTTTGTTGCAGATTGTTAACCATATTTTTAAGCGTATTTTGTTCAATATTGGTTCTTAAAATTGATTTTTTTTAATTTTGGGACGTTGATGATAAGTTCGGACTTTTGGTTCCTTAAAATCCCTTATTACATAACATAGGAGTAAACAATTTTCATGTATAAGTATATAACATTTCGATTAACATAATTGCGTCTCTAATGTATTGCAAAATATTTCACAATTAAAAGTTATGATTAAAAGACTTTAGAGCCTTATCGGCCCCTAATTGAAGGACCAGCGCCTTTTTCTTGATGTGATAAGAAAGCTCTTCTAATTTTAAACACATTTTGTTCAACAAGAGTCTAGAAAGTATTTACCGTTCAAGAGATATCTGGAGAAAATCATTTTAGGGGCCGACCTTTCTAATTCCTTTTAGGAAGAGGTAAAGAAAAAAAGTTATAGTTACATATTGTTCAGTACTGCTTTTCAAAATTTTTCTATTTTGAGATATTGAAGATTAAAATGTCACACATCTGGCCCCTTAAAATCCCTAATAAAGAAACATAAGAGTAAAGAATTTTCATGTATAGGTACAGAACATTTCGATTAACATAATTGCTTCTGTAATGTATTACAAAATATTTCACGATTAAAAGTTATGGTAAAAATACTTTAGAACTCTATCGACCCCTTATTTGGATAGCCAGCCCCTTGTTCTTGTTCAACAAGTATTTAGACATTATGTACAGTTCTCGAGATATCTGGAAGAGATCCTTTTGGGGGCCGATCCTCTAACTCCTTTTTGGGACCGGATAACAAAAAAAATTATGGTTGCAAATTGTTAACGACATTATTTGGAGCAACCTTTGTTCAACATTGCTTTTCAAAATTTCTCTCCATTTTCAGATATATAAGATCAAAATGTCGGACTGATAGCCCCTTAAAATCCCTTAATACGTTACAAAGGAGTAAACAATTGTCATGTATAGGTACATAACGTTACGATGAACATAATTGCTCCTATAAAGTATTACAAAATATTTCACAGTAAAAAGATATTATTAGAATACTTAAGAGCCCTTTCAGCCCTTAATTTAAAGGGCCAGCCCCTTTTCCATGATGTCAAATGAAAGTTCTTGACTTTTTAAAGTTTTTTTGTTCTATAAGTCTGAACAACATACTTTTGAGAAAAAAGATATTCAAAGAAAACCACAAAAAAATCATGACGCTTTTTATCTCAATTTTTAAGCTCAGGCGAGCTTCGGTGTTTTTTGTCACAGAGCAATGAAAATGCTTCTGTCATATCCACAAGTATAGGTCTACAAACCCTGAAAATTTGAATCAAATTTCTGTCTTCGTTTAGGAGAAAATCACCGGACAAGCCGACCCTCTAAAAATCGTAAAAACGTCAATATTTCTAAAACAGAAATGACGTCATCAATATAAAAAATTTCCAATAAGGTTCAGACCAATATGTGTTAGTTCTGAAAGTTTCATTAAAATCAGTGAAGCCGTTCCCGAGAACTCGCGTGCACAAATATGCGTAAGAAAAAAAAAGAAAAATAGCTAGACACGATCTCGTTGCGAGCAACAAGGAGGTCTTCCGTTCGATTTTTAGAAGGTGAAATGACGTCATCGACTTTAATTTTCAACAACAAAACATGATATGGAAATAGGAATGAAGTACTAATGCTTTCCTGTAATGGTTTTTTATAAGTTCTCTTACGTTGCCTTTTTAAATACTTCCATTTCTTCCAATTGAAATAGAAAAGATTAAACTTTTTTACCTCTGGCCCCTAATATCCCTAGTTAGGTAATGCATGAGAAAATCATTATATTGTAAGGATATATAAACGTATTATACTTAAAGTCTGTCCCAAGATATTTTTGCCACACATTTTCTTAAATTATTCGATATTTGTAAATATCTCTTGATTCAAACGGTGTTCATTCGATAGTATGAAAAAATCAAAAGATTTCCTTTTCTTAACGCCCCCTCTAGCGTGTCAGGTTTCAATACACGGCTAAAAATGTCTACGGGGATTTTGCATTTTGCATCAGCCATTATAATGCCGGGATGATAACGTTGAAAAATTGTGTTAGATATTCCGAGAGACTTCCGAATTGAGAAAAGATGTAAACATTTCCCATTATAAATCTCTGTAGGAAATCTGTTTTCGATCCTATGAATGTTTACGAAGGAAAAATGGTAATTTGTGAATGAAGTTTGACCCTAAAAACGTTATTACCAAATACGTAACACATGATAAAATCAATAGATTTCTTGGATACATAACAGTTGAGATCTACACAAAATTTAAAATTTTGTTTAATTCATGTGATTTTGAATGACAGCAGTTGTGAATGGAATTGGATATCATGACATGATCATGCACATGACAAATAAAGTGTCTTACACATGTAAATCTGCTTGGTCCGATTTTCAATAAAATAATTTTACGCTTTTAAACGATGGTAATGCTAAGTATGTGTGCAATAATATACGTTGCAGTAGTTTTCCTGGTCAGTTAAGCCATATTTCAATGAAAAAATTATGTACATGTTGAAACTCGTTGAATCCGGATGTTGTGTATTACGGCATGCTGCCCAATCCTGCGGCATTATTCAGCCCCTTGACATTTTCCCATCATTTTTGTTTTAAAAAATTTGTGCAATCCGGATCCTGTCTATTCTGTAAACTGGCGCAAGGAAAAATCAACAACTTTTTCTGTCGTTGCTATTGATTTAAACAACTGTAAATATAGATCCAAAGTACCAACTTATTTCAGTTAATACCGTAAAGTCTTGTTATGAATTGCAAAAATTTGATAATTAGATTATAGTTCACCCAATGTTTTTGAGGCCGTGATTCAGGATACTGTGAGAGTAAGGGTGCCGATATCGTTTGTTATCCCTGTTGTATGGCTACACGTACATAGTTGCATATTATTCTGTCAAAATGCTCAATTATTTCAAAAATAAAATTCTCATTTATATTAATATTTATCCATTGTTTTCCTGCATCAAAACAGTTCTCGCCATCAGGTATTTCAGCCACCTGTTGACTTGTTAATGTTTTGTTTAACAATGTACGGTTTAGCGTGCACTTTTCAGGTAAATCGGATGTTTGAAAAATTATCAATAACGATGTTTGATTCAATAAGTATTTCCATCGTATGTATTCTGTTATGGATTTATTGTTTCCAAAAAAAATAAAATGAAAATTGGTACCGTAGATAAGATCGATGAAATCTAATTTATTTCAGAACAATAGAACATTTTGCAAGAATACACGATCAGGACCTACTGCATTAAATACTAAAATGTCCTCTAAACTGGATGTTGCCTAATCCGGCCATTTTTTTGCAGAACCCCCCTCCGCCGGATTAGACAAGTTTTGCTGTATATTCACAAAATAATCGACATAAAAGAGTTTGGCGTTATTAAGATTGTATAACGACTTTGACATATGTCTTTTTTATATGATCTATTATAACATAAAATATACGGCATGACTTTTTAAACAAAATTGAAGCAGTGTACATTTGTTCATTAATAGTTTTGATGTCTACGTTGTTAATAATTATTGCAAAACATGCAGTATGAATAAACCCAATCATTCGGAGGATAACACCCAACGGTTTCCTTTTTTAAACATTCCCATGATGTATTTTTTTTTTGGGGGGGGGGGGGGTTGTTTGCCCAAAATTTATTTTTATTTACTTTGAATATTTCTAACGTTGAAAGGAGAGCAATTCCGTGTTAATACGTCTATAACTTTGTAAGATCCTTCATTTGGTTTGCAAGGAAAATTAGTTCATACTGTAATGGCCGACAAATCGGAACATGCAGCTTAAAGAAATTTCTCAACTTATTATACTTCGAAACGTTATTTCAAATCAGGCACCAAACAATGAAGGGAAATTGAAATATTCGGCGGATCCAAATGTTAAAATATTCTTATGATAAAAATTTGTATTTATGGCAAACATAGATTAATCATTTTTTATCTCCTACAAGATATAATCGCACCTGTGTTTTGTGTCCAACTCTTTTAAACTCTCTGTAGCCAAATTTGTCAAAATTCGTCGTCGTTTCACCCTGTAAACCCCGCTGAAAGTTCACAATCGATGCGCTGTTGAACGAAAGACTCGACTAGAAAACTTGCTGCATGGGCCGTCTAACATTATTTATTTTAATGATGAATTCAGAAACTATTAGATTTCAAAAAGAGTCATTTTTTGTTAAGTTACAGGAACATTGTTATTCATGTAGATAAAATTTGTACAAAATAAGTTACGTTATTTAACCAGTGTTTGAAATTTGAGACCGTTCTTGAAATATCTAGGAAAGAAAGTTTAGGGGTCATCCTTTCATCTTCTTATCGGGCCCGTGTAATAAAATTCGATTCATTTCCGAATAAATAGGTGCGCAAAAATCGTTAATAAAAGAATGCAGGTAACAGGAGCTTTTAACAGATGAGCAGGGAATGCTTTAAAATTCATATTTACATGTATTAATTTACCTTGTAAAATTATCAATCATTGGCATTAGATAACTGCTATTGCCTGATTGGTGAATATGATTTGCCTATTGACTCCATGACATCTACAATTTCGCTTAGTTAAACGTACACATTTTTAAAAAAATGTATAAAAGCATGTACTCCAATCAGGTGTTGTACTTCACAAAACGTTTTTTACGCGATCGCAGAGCGCTTCTTTTTGGAGAAGAACAGTCCTAATCAGACAGCAAATGCATAATACAGCATACAGACGTTTTTAATAATATAATTTTATATAATTTATGTATTAACTATTTAAGTGTGCTTGAATATGCAAATTTTAAAGCCAATTCGATTTGAATTAGAGAATTCATCTACTAAGTAGATGTAGTATTTTTAACAATGTGTTCGCTACTCGATCTTCACAGCTGTCCGAATACATTCAAAACTTTTACAATGAATGTACATGTACATTTTTAAAACTCACATATTCTTTCAGAATTAAAAAAAAATATTAATTAGTTAATGAATAAATTCAGCAATGAGTATGCTTTTTAATGAATCTGACTACCATTGAGAAGAGGTTATACCAATATTGTGATATTATTTTACGGCGTGAATAAATAAAACTTTGAATTGTTTAAAAATGGTTAGTTTTATTGTGCCCGTACCTACCGCAAGCATGTAACATTGTACTTCTTAAGCTGCCTTATCTCAAACGCTTTTTAAATATATTTCAACTTTTACTTACTACATCCTGCTTAACTCTCTCTCTCTCTCTCTCTCTCTCTCTCTCTCTCTCTCTCTCTCTCTCTCTCATAACACATAACAAATTCTAATATTTTGTTAGCCAAATGAAGTATCACATTATCTTAGATTACATATATTTATGTGAATATCGCCTATATTTTGTTGAAATTGGTAGTGTAATGCATTTAATTCTCAGCAGCAAAATGTCACAAACGGACACAAGTGATTTTATCTACATTTCAAATCGTACGACTGTAAAACGTATTAAATTCATTGGTGGCAGCTTTTTCCTTTATTATACGAACTATGATTTAAATCAATCGTTTGAGCGCATCGTTAATTAATATAATTGGAAATGAAAATAACAACGAATCAATGAGCATTGGAATGTGTGATAACGTATAAACACGAGAAGCATGTGTCCTACGGCGAATCGGCTGTCCACTAGCGCGGCATCTCCTCGGCCCGTGTTATGAAATTGTACACTCAACGTGGTGGGTTTGAAATGACTGAATATTATTTTCCAACAAAAGAACTATTACATGACATAGACAAAATCACAAAGAACGCCCTTTTTTCAATGACAGTCATACTATCTATTATTTTTTTTTTTGAATTACGAGAGCAAAACAGCAATACTTCGTAGGTACTCTTTTATATCGTTAAAATCTGATGTCTTTGTGTTTGCAGCTACATAAAAAAAAACCCGTGTGTGCATTACAGCAAGGCGCATATCTTGTGTATTGGATAACGGTAGACCGCTCGCTAGTCCAGCCGCGACCCATTTCCTCGGCCGCTGGCAAGAATCGGATACGTATAATTGTTTACAAACATGAAGCTCGGAATACACCTAGCTAGATTTCAAATGCGACTCAAATACATTGCATAGAAGCAATTCTTTTACCTATAATGTGTTTCCCTAGAGAAGAATTAAACTGTTTTAAACACTTTCCGACCGCAAGCTAGTAAACTCGTCTATGGTAGTAGGTAAAGGTATAATCTTTTTTATTTACTATTAAAATCATTAAAATCGGAATTTTAGAGTTTGCAGCTACATAAATAAAACACATGTGTGCATTACAGACAGACGCAAATCTTGTGTATTAGATAACGGCAGACCGTTCGCTAGTCCAGCCGCGACCTATTTCCTCGGCCGCGGGCAAGGGATCGGATACGTAATTGTTCACATACACAGCTCGGAATTCAGCTAGATTTTAAATGCGACTCAAATGCATTGCATAGAAGCAGTTCTTTTATCCATAATGTGTTTCACTATAAAATAACTAAAATGTTTATACATTTTCCGTATGTAAACTGGTATCTGTTATGCCAGTTATACGCACAAATACCCCGTTTATTTGCCAAATAAAACACAAATACATGGTAACAAATTTAGCTTTTTGCACTCACATTACGCAATACACAAACAAAATATTATTGTTACGACATTAATAAGATCATAATGAACATATTTTGCAGCGACAGCCATATTGAAATCTAAACCGCTTTTGAGTTATAGAGCTAATACTTTGAAGAACTCTAGGTCCCTAATTTGAGGGGCCAGCCCCTTTTTCTTGATGTCAATTGAAAGATCTTTTAAACATAATTTTTTTTTGTTCTACGTGTCTTAACAAAATATTTCCGGACAAAAAGATAGATTAAGAAAACCATGCAAAATCACAAAGCTTTTTTATCTCATTTTTGGAGCCCCACCGAGCTTCGGCGCTTTTTGCGCTGAAAAATTATAAATGCCCTATTGCAAATCTACATTCTTTGGACTATCATTCCTGAAATTTTGAACTCAATATCTTTTTTAGTTTATGAGATCCTTCGTGGACAAGCCGACCCTATAAAAATCGTTGAATTGTTAATATCTAAAAACCGGAAGTGACGTCACCATAAAAAAAATTTCCAATAAGGTTCAGAGTAATATCTATCAGATCTGAAAGTGTCATCTTAATCGACCACGTAGTTTCTGAGAAATCGCCTGCACAAAATATGTAAGAAAAAAAAAGAATAGGGAAAAAGAAACCGAACGAAAACAATAAGGTCTTCCGTTGGAAACGGAAGACCTTAATAAGGGAAACAGAAACAAAGCAATAACAAGAAGGTCTTCCGTTGGAAACGGAAGACCTTGATAATAAGAAACAGTACGAAACCAATAAGGTCTTCCGCTGGAAACGGAAGACCTTAACTAGATACGATCTCGTTACGAGTAACGAGTAGGTCTTTCGTTCAATTTTTTAAACGATACCATTAAAATATCAATGAAATTTCAGAATTTCCACTCAACCCCTCCCTTTCAGATAATGTATACAATTGTCAATATCATTTTAAATGCTTGACAAAGAGTTTTGCTTTTTCACATACAGCACATTAGGATTTAATATTTTAGTCCCCTAAAATCCCTAATGACGTCATCAGTGGGTGTGGCAATGAATTTTACAAACTAATATTGTTACGATCAAGAATTTTGCCTCTATAATGCATTACAAAATCTTGATCGTTTTTAAGGTATTTGTAAGAGACTTTACGAGTCTCTTGGCCCCCAATTTAAAGGGACCAGCCCCTTTCCCTAGAGTTCATTCAAAAGGTCCCACGAATACTAACATTTTTTGTTCTAACAACCACCTAAAATTGTTCTTCATTTTTGAGATACAAATGATTGAATATTTTAGGGGCCAGCCCTCTAGATCCTTAATGGGAACAGACATTGGTGCTTTGATTATCGGAATCGATTAGAATTATCAATGCAAACATTTTCTCTTCTTCAATGCTTAACAAAATATGTCTCCTTTTCTAGATATATTGCGTCCAAGTTTAAGTACTTTGGCCCCTAAAAAAAAACTTATTATGCAATAAAAGGGCGTGACATTGATTTTTCCTGAGAGATATTGTTATGATCAATAACTTTGCTTCCATAATGCATTATAAAATCTTGATGTTTTTAAGTTATTTGTAATAGAGTTTACGAGTGTCTTGGCCCCTAATTAAAGGGGCCAGCCCCTTTTTCTTGATTTCTTTGAAAAGGTCTTAAGAGTACTAACATATTTTGTTCTTACACCCATCTACAGTTCTTGTTCATTTTTGAGATACACATGTTTGAATATTTTAGGGGCCAGCCATGTAGATCCCTAATGGGGACAGATATTGGTGTTTTGATTAATGGAATCGATTTAAATCATAAATGCAAACATTTTCTCTTCTATGATGTCCAACAAAATATATCTACTTCTCTAGTTATATTGCGTCCAAGTTTAAGTACTTTGGCCCCTAAAAATCCCTTATTACGTAATAAAGGGCGTGGCAATGATTTTTTCTGATAGATATTGGTATTATCAACAACTTTGCTCCCATAATGGTTAACAATATCTTTATCGTGTTCAACTTACTTGTAATAGAGTTTACGAGTCCCTTGGCCCCTTATTAAAGGGGCCAGCCCCTTTTTCTTGATTTCTTTGAAAAGGTCTTAAGAATACAAACATTTTTTTGTTCTTACACTTATCTTAAATTGTTGATCATTTTTTAGATACAAATGATTGAATATTTTAGGGGTCAGCCCTCTAGATCCCTAATGGGAACAGACATTGATGTTTTGATAAGTGGAATCGATTTAAATCATCAATGCAAACATTTTCTCTTCAATAATGTCTAACAAAATATGTCTCCTTCTCTAGATATATTGCGTAAAAGTTTAAGTACTTTTGCCCCTAGAAATCCCTTATTACGTAATAAAAGGGCGTGGCAATGATCTTTTCTAATAGATATTGGTATTATCAACAACTTCGCTTCTATAATGGGTAACAATATCTTTATCGTTTTTAAGTTATTTGTAATAGAGTTTACCAGTATCTTGGCCCCTTATTAAAGGGGCTAGCCCCTTTTTCTTGATTTCTTTGAAAAGGTCTTAAGAATACAAACATATTTTGTTCTTACACCCATCTAAAATTGTTGTTCACTTATGAGATACAAATGATTAAATATTTTAGGGGCCAGCCCTTTAGATCCTTAATGGGGACAGAAATTCGTGTTTTGATAAGTTGAATCGATTTAAATCATAAATTCAAACATTTTCTCTTCTATAATGTCTAACAAAATATGTCTACTTCTCTAGTTATATTGCGTCAAAGTTTAAGTACTTTGGCCCCTAGAAGTGCCTAATTACGTAATAAATGGGCGTGGCAATATTTTTTTCTAATAGATATTGGTACGATCAACAACTTTACTTCTATAATGCATTACAAAATCTTTATCGTTTTTAAGTTATTTGTAATATAGTTTACGAGTGCCTTGGCCTCTAAAGAAAGGGGCCAGCCCCTTTTTTTGATTTTGTTTGAAAGAACTTTTGATTTTCTACCACTTTTGTTATATATATATTAACAAAATATCAACTGATAAAAAGATATAAATCAAAACGTGTAAAAAATTTTAGTGAAAATTCGTACCCAATTTTCGCGCCCAGGCGAGCTCCAAGAAATGGCGCAACAGGCATTAAACAACTACATGCTGCACAACTTCAAACTATATTCTACCTATCCTGAAAATTTCATATTCATATCTTCTATGGTTTTCGAGTTTATAGCTGCACAAAATGGGTCGTCAAAAATTACAAAATGGTCGATAATTCGGTACCGGAAGTAACTACAAATAATTTAGGAAAAAAGTAAGAAGTTTAGATCACGCCCAAACATCTGTGAAAAAATGGTTGAGATCGGTCAGATAGATTTCCAAAAATCTCGTGCACAAAATTTGGAAAAAAAAATAATAACTAGATACGACCTCGTTACGAGTAACGAGTAGGTCTTCCGTCCGATTTTTTTTTTAGTTTAAATGATACCATCAAATATCGATACAATCTCAAAATTACCCCCCCCCCCCCCCCAAATTTGAAGATAAAGAATAAAAACCCTAATTACGTCAAACATGGGCCTGACGATGACTTTTCAATTCGATGATGTAGAGATCAACAACTTTGATTTTATAATGCATAACAAAATATTTATCGTTTTCAAGTTATTCAGAATAGACTTTACCAGTCTCTTGTTCCCTAATTAAAGGGGCCAGCCCTTTTTTCTTGATTTTATTGGATAGAACGTTTGATTCTCTGCTACTTTTGTTGTATATGTCCTAACAAAATATCAACTGATAAAAAGATACTGATCAAAACATATGAACATTTTGATTCGAAATTTGTACCCCATTTTCGTGCCTAAGCGAGCTCCAAGGAATAGCGCCACTGGTGCAAAACAACTAAATAGTGCACAGCTTCAAACCATGCTCTACCTATCCTAAAAAATTTCAAAGTCATATCTCCTATAGTTCCTGGGATCAGCTCTGCACAAAATTGGTCGTAAAAAATTACAAAATCGACCGAAAATCCGGACCGGAAGTGACGACGACAAAAATTCAAAAACATATAAAATTCAGATAATGTCCCATCATCTGTGAAAAAATTGTTGAGATCAGTTGAGTAGTTTTCGAGAAATCGCGTGCACAAAATTTGGAAAAAAAAATTGTTTAAACAGTACGAAAACAATAAGGTCTTCCGTTGGAAACGGAAGACATTAATAATAATAAAAAACAGTACGAAAACTATAAGGTCTTCCGTTGGAAACGGAAGACCTTAATAAACAGTACGAAGACAATAAGGTCTTCCGTTGGAAACGAAAGACCTTAATAATAAGAAACAGTACGAAAACTAATAGGTCTTCCGTTGGAAACGGAAGACCTTAATAAACAGTACGAAAACAATAAGGTCTTCCTTTGGAAACGGAAGACCTTAATAATAGAGGAAAAGAAACAAAGCAAAAACAATAAGGTCTTCCATTGGAAACGGAAGACCTTAACCAGATACAACCTCGTTACGAGTAACGAGTAGGTCTTCCGTCCGATTTTTTTTTTCATTTTAAATGAAACCATGAACTATCGATACAATTTCAAAATTAACACCCCCCTCCCCCCCCCCCCCTTAAATTTTAAGGCAATGAATAAAAATCCATAATTACATCTAACATGGGCCTGACGATGACTTTTTCAAACCGATAATGCAGTGTTCCACAACCTTGATTCTATAATGGTTTAACACTCTTTATAAGGTCAAAAACATTGAACATGTCACGTTCGAGTTTATATTCATCCTTTGTTGAACAAGTTTTTCACAGCACTGAGTCCAGCATTGCATATGTAGGTGAAACGACGGGGTCCCAGTTTGTTTCCAATGTACCATTTCGATAAGACAACTAGCGCGTTTTTTATTTCGTTATCGACCAGTGTTCGTGATTGCTGTCTACCTGATCCATGCTCCCCATCATCGTTTGAACATTCGTGGATCGCGCCGTCGTCTTGTCATTCGAATCTGTAGGCGTACACGTTATGGGTAGCACTCAGTTCTCCTTCCAGTCTCATGACTTCGACCAATGATCGTCTGACCTGTTTATACGATGTGGCGTCTGTGGCGTGACTGGTGAAGCGGTTCCTATTATCTTCAACAGAGTTACCAGTACTGAACACGGTCTTTATCTCTTCCCCTGTATTAACTTTCTCGGCGGTGGGTCTGGGTCCAAGTTTGTCCCTACATACCGAGTTGCTAATTAAAAAACTAATTGGTATCCTTTTATTCTGGTGTCTATGTTGCGCTCTGCATACCTTTGCTGTATGTTATAAAGCTGTTTCCTTCTTTCACTCATTTCTTCAGGAAACTGCTGTGCAACACGGACACTTCATTTGTTTTCCTTCAGAACTTTTATGTTTTTCATAACTGTATCTTTACTATGTCTGTAGGCAAACTGGATTAATATAGGTCTGGGGATATTTTTTCGGGAATCAAAGCTTCCCATGCTGTGCAGTTTCTCGAAGCGCAGACTATTGACAATTGTTTCGACCATTCCCATATCTTGTATAAATACATTTTTCGAAATTAATGGTAATTTCTCAGGATTTGTTTTTTCGGGAGCCTTTTCTTCTACTCTGTTTACTATTACATTGTTTTCCATCGATTGTGATTGCAGTTCTAGAATCTGAGAATTGTTGGTGTTTACTTGGGATTCTAGTCGCACGACATAGTCTCTAACATTGCCATCTCTGGTTCCATTTTTTTCTGTTGAACCTCTGTAATTGTGTATATAGTGTCAATTGCTTGTTCTTGTACAAACTCTGATCTGCAATTTATTTCATCTTTTGATCTTATTTCTTTCTTTATTTCAACTTTGTGACGCCCCTGGCTATCTAATCATAGCATAAAGTTAGCTAAGCTATTTTGAATATTAGCGATGCCATTCATAATGTCTCTGATTTGAAAATCGTGTACTTTTTCGTGTTCCCCTTCTGATTCTCCGGAATTTTTACCTGTTTCCATTGTATCAAGTGTACGTTTCTTTGTCTTTTAAAGTATTGGGTGTTTAACGCGTACACTAGTTCCCAGTTTGTAGGTGTGCAATTTCAAATTTTCCAATTAAATCGTTTGACTATTTGAAATTTCTTATTTTATATAAGTTTGCCTTCAGACGGATGTATTAATCCATAAAGCGCCTGTGCATAGACATTTTGAAACTGTGCATTTTCGTTTTTGATTATTCATACTGTGTGATATCATCTTTCACTCTTTTTGGAGATATGTATATATATATATATATATATATATATATATATATATATATATATATATATATATATATATATATATATATATATATATATATATATATATATAGGTGTAAAAAGCATAACATTGTTGCGTTGCTTAGACAAACGTCGCAATGCTACTTTTAACTTTATATAATAAACCCAACCAATATCATTATATATCAAGATAAGTTTTTAGGTCAAACTTATACTCCCATAAAGTAAATACTATCAGATCATGGTCTTTTGATATGGTCAATAAATACTCTCATCCGATGTCTTCCATCAAGAATGGAAAAATTTTTTCTGACCGATATCAGCGAGCCTAAATTGTTTCTGTTAACAAACCTTAATCTTTAAATTTTCAGAATTGTCACAATAAATTAGGCATCAATAATGCAAGGGCGTTGTTTTTGAAACTTTGTTGTTCTGACTCCAGAGCTGATTTTTGTTTTTAAATTATGTAATCTCTTTTTAGGAAATTTAGGTTTCCACAATGTCTAATTTTATCATAATCATTAGTACTATACCAAAGGGTTTTAAAGATTAGATATCATGATGAGATGAAATTATTCGTCCTGTAAACTGCTTGAAATGTAAAGAAAAACTTTATATTTCAGAATCATCACTTGATATAGCCATAATTGAGCAGTGGCAAGACGACAACAGCAAATTTGTTTCAACAAGAGCTTGTAAAGAAGTAGAGAAGCTCATCAAAAGTCAGAACCTGGTGGTTGTAACAGGTAACTCTGGGTCAGGAAAGTCAGCCATCATACAACATATAGCGTTGAGTTATAGGAGTGACGGTTGGACGGTTAAACCGGTGTATAGCGTGGAGGAAATCATAGATACGTATTCCACAGTAGATGCTATTACAAAGCAAAATCCTTTTTGTATTCAATGATTCTTTTGGCAACGAATCCTATGATGAAATTGCGTTTACTTCATGGAAAAAGCACGGAGAGAGGTTAAAAGCTTAGTTTCAAAAAAATTAAAATGCTATTATCATGTAGGAAGTATATTTTGAAGGAAGCTAAAGTTGAAGGAATTTTTGATAAATCATGTATCATTGATATTAGTGATGACAAACATAAACTTAATAATGAGGAAAGACAAAAAATTTGGGACAGTTATTCATCAAATACTTATGTTTTAAAAGAAGATGTTAATGAAATTATCAAGATTGAAGAGTATTTTCCGTTATTATGCAAACTATATTTTAGCGATAAAAATAAACAAAAGATGGGACTGCGAATTTTTAAAGAACCGTTTAACGTATTTGAGGAACAAATAAGACGTTTCAGAAAGGAGTGCAAAGAAAACTACTGTGCTCTAGTTCTTCTTGTTCTGTGTAACAATCAGCTTTGTGTTGAGGATATACACCAAAACGATCGCTTAAGAGAAAAATTTAAACTTGCTCTGAACCTGTGTGAAATGTTGACAAACACAGCGCCTTCTACTATTGGTGACGCTCTGAAGACACTACAAGGATTTCTTATCAAGAAAATTGACGACACTTATCATTTTTATCACGATTTTGTAATGGAAGTTACCACCTATGTGTTTGGAACAGACTATCCGAGAGAAACATTACGGTATGCCGATATTGGTTTCCTTAGACGACGTGTAAACTTAAAAAGCAGTACCGACAATAGAAAAGAAGTTGATATTTTTACCATATATTTAAATGATAAATATGTTAGTGATCTAGTGGATATACTTTTTGATAATGTATTTGGAGATCGTCTGTTGGATGTTGTTCTCAATCCATGTATGAGGAATGAGAAGGTGGCTACATGTTTCATACAAAAATTTAAAGATAGCCCCGAAAAACTGCACAACCTACTTGCAAAAAAAAAGCTTTGTGAAAAGTTTAGAAAGCAAGAAAATAACCAGGAATTAAAACACTCATTTGGTTCCAAACTTCAGTTTCTTTTTGAAGAAGATAAAGTGAAAATTCTTAGTGCTATCATAGTATTTTGTCATAAAAATGTATCAAAACATTGTTTAGAAACTCTACAACGAATGCCTAATTCTCTTAAAGATATTTCTATTTTTTCTGCGGTATGTTGTAATGGTTCGATGGATTTGTTCAATGTCTTTCCAAAAGAACAAATTAAGTGTTTTTTGGCGAAAAAGTGGGGGGAATACTGTCCTGTTCACATTGCTTCCCTGTTTCATAATCATGAAATACTGCAGGAGCTGATTCAGGTGAAAAATAATGTAAATTTGAGAACCAGTAGAGTATATGGATATACTCCCTTGATGTTGGCAGCTCTCAATTCGGACACAAGCGAACAAAAGAATAAGGAAACAAGAAATCAGTCAATTGATATCACTGTTGAACTTTTACTGACTCATGGAGCTGACATCAATTTATGTGATCCATTATATGGGAGTTCTCTCCATATAGCAAGTGGCAAAGGGAACGATCACACTGTAGAATTGTTGTTAAGTAAAGGAGCAGATATTAATTATTGCGACACAAACAAAGAAACTCCTCTACATGAAGCCAGTAAATGTGGACATGAAAGCACTGTACAACTTTTATTAAAAAAAGGAGCAGATATTAATTCATTTGACACAAGCAAAAAAACACCTCTATATAGAGCCAGTGAACGGGGACATGAAAGCATTGTACAACTTCTATTAGATAAAGGAGCAGATATTAATTCATTTGACACAAGCAAAAAAACACCTCTACATAGAGCCAGTGAATGGGGACATGAAAGAACTGTACAACTTCTATTAGATAAAGGCGCAGATATAGATTCATGTGACAGAGACAAAAACACTCCTTTACATAACGCCTGTGAATGGGGATATGAAAGCACTGTACGACGTTTATTAGATAAAGGAGCAGATATTAATTCATGGGACATAAACAAAGATGTTCCTTTATATAAAGCAATGAAATGTGGACATGAAAGCATAGTTCAACTTTTATTAGATAATGGAGCAGATATCAATTCATGTGGCACAAACAAAGAAACTCTTCTTAAGTATGCCAGTGAAGGGGGACTTGATAGGCATTGTACAACTGTTATTAGATAATGGAGCAAATATTATTTCAAGTGACACAAACAAAGAAACTTCTCTACATAAAGCCAGTAAATGGGGACATGAAAGCACTGTACAACTTTTATTAGATAACGGAGCAGATATTAATTCGTGCGACACAAACAAAGAAACTCCACTACATAACGCAACCGAGTTTGGACATGAAAGCATCGTACAACTGTTATTAAATAATGGAGCAGATATAAATTCAGGTGACAAATACAAACAAACTCCACTACATAAAGCTAGTAAAAGAGGACATGAAAGAACTGTACAACTGTTATTAAATAAAGGAGCAGATATTAATTCATGTGACACAAACAAAGACTCTCCTCTACATAAAGCAACCGAGTGTGGACATGAAAGCACCGTACAACTGTTATTAAATAATGGAGCAGATATAAATTCAGGTGACAAATACAAACAAACTCCATTACATAAAGCCTGTGTAAGTGGATATGAAAGCACCGTACAACTGTTATTAAATAATGGAGCAGATATAAATTCAGGTGACAAATACAAACAAACTCCATTACATAATGCCTGTGTAAGTGGATATGAAAGTACTGTACGACTTTTACTTAACAAAGGAGCAAATGTTTATTCAAGGGACACAAACGAAGAAACTCCTCTACATAAAGCCAGTGAATGGGGACATGAAAGCACTGTACGACTTTTATTAGATAAAGGAGCAGATATTAATTCATGTGACACAAACAAGCAAACTATTCTCCTAAATGCCAGTAGAAGTGGACTTGAAAGCATTGTACAACTTTTATTAGATAATGGAGCAGATATTAATTCAAGTGACATAAACGGAGAAACTCCTCTATATAAAGCCTGTCAATATGGACATGAAAGCACTGTGCAACTTTTATTAAATAAAGAAGCAGATATTAATTCTTGTGACAGAAACAAAGAAACCCCTCTTCATAACGCGTGTAAACAAGGACACGAAAACATTGTACAACTTTTATTAGAAAAAGGAGCAGATATTAATTCATGCAACAAAAGCAAAGAAACTACTCTTCATCGAGCTAGTGAAGGCGGACATGAACGCACTGTACAACTTTTATTAGAAAAAGGAGCAGATGTTAATTCATGTGACACAAACGAAACTACTCCTCTACATAAAGCCAGTGAATGGGGACGTATAGGCACTGTTCAACTTTTATTAGAAAAAGGAGCAGATATTCATTCATGTGACAAAAACAAAGAAACACCTCTACATAAAGCAAGTAAAAAAGGATCTAGCATATTTTACATGTCTAATAAAGCCAATAAATGTGGCCATGAAGGCACTGTGCAACTTTTATTAGAAAAAGGAGCAGATATTAATTCATGCGACAAAAACAAACAAACTCCTCTACATAAAGCGTGTAAAGGAGGACACGAAAACATTGTACAACTTTTATTAGATAATGGAGCAAATATAAATTCATGTGACAGAAATGAAGAAACTCCTCTACATAAAACGTGTAAACGAGGACACGAAAGCACTGCACAACTTTTATTAGATAAAGGAGCAAATATAAATTCATGTGACAGAAATGAAGAAACTCCTCTACATAAAACGTGTAAACGAGGACACGAAAGCACTGCACAACTTTTATTAGATAAAGGAGCAGATATTAATTCATGCAACGAAGACAAAGAAACTCCTCTACATAAAGCCAGTGCATGGAAACATATAGGCACTGTTCAACTTTTATTAGAAAACGGTGCAGATATCCATTCATGTGACGCAAACGAAGAAACCCCTCTAGATAAAGCAATTAAATATGGACGTAAAAGCACTGTACAACTTTTATTAGATAATGGAGCAGAGATTAATCTATGCGACACAAACAAAGAAACACTTCTCCTTAATGCAAGTGAATGGGAACTTGAAACCATTGTTCAACTTTTATTAGATAATGGAGCAGATATTAATTGTTGTGACAAATACAAAGAAAATTCTCTACATAAAGCCAGCGAACGGGGACATAAAGGCACTGTTCAAATTTTATTAGAAAAAGGAGCAGATATTAATTATTGCGACAAATACAAAGAAACTCCTCTACATAAAGCCAGTGGATGTGGACATGAAAGCACTGTACAACTTTTATTAGATAATGGAGCAGATATTAATTCATGTGACAAATACAAAGAAAATTCTCTACATAAAGCCAGCGAACGGGGACGTAAAGGCACTGTTCAAATTTTATTAGAAAAAGGAGCAGATATTTATTCATGTGACACAGACAAAGAAACTCCTCTACATAAAGCCAGTAAATATGGACATGAAAGCACTGTACAACTTTTATTAGATAATGGAGCAGATATTAATTCATGTGACATAAACGAAGAAACTCCTTTACATAAAGCCAGTTACTGGGGACATGAAAGCATTGTACAACTTTTATTACATAATGGAGCAGATATTAATCTAACCTACATAAACAAAGAAACACTTCTCCTTAATGCCAGTCAATTGGGATTTGAAAGCACTGTTCAACTTTTATTAGATAATGGAGCAGATATTAATTCATGTGACAGATACGAAGAAACTCCTCTACATAAAGCCAGCGAACGGGGACGTGAAGGCACTGTTCAAATTATATTAGAAAAAGGAGCAGATATTAATTCATTTGACACAAGCAAAGAAACTCCTCTACATAAAGCCAGTGGAAGGGGTCATGTTAGCACGGTACAGCTTTTATTAGATAAAGGAGCAGATATTAATTCATGTGACATAAACGAAGAAACACCTCTACATAAAGCCAGTAAATGTGGACATGAAAGCATTGTACAACTTTTATTAAAAAAAGGAGCAGATGTTAATTCATTTGACACAAGCAAAGAAACACCTCTACATAAAGCCAGTGAACGGGGACATGAAAGCATTGTACAACTTTTATTCTATAATGGAGCAGATATTAATTCAAGTGACACAAACGAAGAAACTCCTTTACATAAAGCCAGTAAATGTGGACATGAAAGTATTGTACAACTTTTATTACATAATGGAGCGGATATTAATTCAAGTGACATAAACGAAGAAACTCCTCTATATAAAGCCAGTGAATGGGGACATGAAAGCATTGTACAACTTTTATTTTATAATGGAGCAGATATTAATTCAAGTGACATTGACGAAGACACACCTCTACATAGAGCAAGTAAATGTGGACATGAAAGCATTGTTCAACTTTTATTACATAATGGAGCAGATATTAATTCAAGTGACATAAACGAAAAAACTCCTCTATATAAAGCGAGTGAATGGGGACGTAAAAGCACTGTACAACTTTTATTAGATAATGGAGCAGATATTAATTCAAGTGACATAAACGAAGAAACTCCTCTATATAAAGCCAGTGAATGGGGACATGAAAGCATTGTACAACTTTTATTAAATAATGGAGCAGATATTAATTCAAGTGACATAAACGAAGAAACTCCTCTAAATAAAGCCAGTGAATGTGGACACGAAAGTATTGTACAACTTTTATCATATAATGGAGCAGATATTAATTCAAGTGACATAAACGAAGAAACTCCTCTATATAAAGCCAGTGAATGGGGACGTAAAAGCACTGTACAACTTTTATTAGAGGAAGGAGCAGATATTAATTCATGTGACACAAATGAAGAAACACCTTTACATAAAGCCAGTAAATGTGGACATGAAAACATTGTACAACTTTTATTACATTATGGAGCAGATAGTAATTCAGGTGACACAAACAAAGAAACTCCTCTACATAAAGCCAGTGAATGGGGTCGCAAAGGCACTGTTCAGATTTTATTAGATAAAGGAGCAGATATTTATTCATGTGACACAAACAAAGAAACTCCTCTACATAAAGCCAGTGGAAGGGGTCATGTTAGCACGGTACAGCTTTTATTAGATAAAGGAGCAGATATTAATTCATGTGACATAAACGAAGAAACACCTCTACATAAAGCCAGTAAATGTGGACATGAAAGCATTGTACAACTTTTATTAGAAAAAGGAGCAAATATTAATTCATGTGACACAAACAAAGAAACTCCTCTACATAAAGCCAGTGAATGGGGTCGCAAAGGCACTGTTCAGATTTTATTAGATAAAGGAGCAGATATTTATTCATGTGACACAAACAAAGAAACTCCTCTACATAAAGCCAGTAAATGTGGACATGAAAGCACTGTACAACTTTTATTAGATAATGGAGCAGATATTAATTCATGTGACACAAACGAAGAAACTCCTCTATATAAAGCCAATGAATGGGGACACGAAAGCATTGCACAACTTTTATTAGATAATGGAGGAGATATTAAATCATGCGACATAAACAAGAAAACTACTCTTTATAAAGCCTGTAAATGGTTATTTTTTTGGAAGCATAATTAACCTTTTTTCGGATCAAGAAACAGATATTCACTTTTGAGACAATGAGAAACAAACTCCTTTACATATCGCCGGGGCATGATAGCACTATGCAACTTTTATCAAGTCAAGGAGCCGACGTAAGTTTACGCGATAATGATAATAACCCTTCTTCTTGGATCCAAACAAACAGAAAACACATATTACCAAATTGTTGGTATAATGTAAAGCAGCAAACCTTAAGTCATGTGTTAATAAAAAACAAATTCTTTTACATATAGCCAGTGGAGAGAGATACAAAAGCACTGACAACTTTGGTAAAGGAGTCAACTTTTATTGATGCATTTAGGAAGGATAAGCTTCACTTTATAAAGCCAGTGAAAAGGAATGTGATAGTATTGTGAAGTTTTAATAAGTCAAAACGCAGACATTTGTTTATGTGATCAATACAAAGAAACTTCTCTTCATAAAGCAAGTAACCAGAAACCTGAAACAATTGTTTTTTAAATATTACAGAGTAAGGTAGCAAATGTAAATTCAAGTATTTTATTTCAAGAAACTTATCTGCATAAAGTCGAACAAAAAAGGCATGGAGGCACTGTGAAAATTTTACAAAGTTATTCAGCAGACATCAATATGATCCATTTTATCCAGCATTATACCAAATTAAACATATAAAGCTGCTTGTTTCCATTTTTTGTTTTAGACCAAAGCTTAAAAAAATATTTAAAAAATCATTGATCGCTATAAGTAATGGAAATTGATTGATTTATACAATCAAAATTATAATGAACAACTTTACAGAATGACGTGTTTTTCGGGAATATTAAATCATTAAATCAAACGTGGACAGTGTCTGAGTAAACATTAACTTGTATCTAATTTAGTTTTTATTAAATTTGCTTTTGTATGAATTATATTTGCAAAGAGTAATATTTGATCCAGTTTATACCCAACTGTACAGCGTATTTCATTGTACTCACTATTTTAGTATTTTGATAGATTTCAAATTTAGTTGTATTACAATTGCACTCACTATTTAATCATTATGATGGATTTTAAATTGTGTTGTATTTCAAATGTCCGCACTTTTTTGCACTCTTGGCCGCTTGATGTCAAGAATGTTTAGGAAATTGACATTGCACAAATTGAATTAATAAATTATGGTGAGTTTTAATACCCTTTCTGCATTTTTGTTCGTAAACCAAAACAAATGTTGACTGCGTTTTTGGAAAGCGTTTTAGAGTTTTTGACCTGGTATATGAGCAACATATCATTTGTTATTCGGTTATTTCAGTACATCTGAAATCGGACAAACATCAATTAGTTAATTTTATCGTTGAACCGTCGGACCGGTCAGCATCAAATTAGACCATTTGAATTAATAATCGTTTGTTGGTCTTTTTGTTGGTATGAAATAAACTATATAAAATGCATATGCTTCTTTTACTCGTCTGTACAAGTAAGAAAGTCTGGGTAGTTAACAAACTAACATCTGATATTCCTTCAATAATTTTATTAGTAGATGCTTTGATTATCATTAAGCAAAATATTTTGATTTTTTGAATTTCAATATAGACAAAGCTCTTCTTCTTAGGGGATAAATGTACTCCAAAATGGTCACGACCATTCCGCCCCCTTAAGTACCATGTAGTAACGCACTTTGAAAAGAATTGAAGAAAAAATCTTGGACCTAATCTACGCACTTTTATTTGTTAAAGTGTGTTACATGTATAAATATAATATTTTAAGGTTAACAATATTTCCATCCAACCATCCATTTTTTTTTTATCTCAAAGTGCACTTACATCGACGACATCCACTTGCTTTGATTTTTAAGTGCATTCTTTTGATCCCGTTTGTAGTTTTATCGTGCTAATGATTTGAAACATCTTGATCGCGTGATTCAGTAAAATAACCATTAGAAAAGCATTAGAAAAACCCCTAGAAACTGTAATTAATGCATTTAATGTTATGTGTCATGTCCACATTCGATCATTAAGCATTTTTTTTCTTTGCAACATTTAAACAAATGTTCGTTAACATGGCCGGTTATAGTATAATTGTCTGCATATTCGCGTCTGGACCTATAAATTCTTTACTTTAATATTATTACTTACTTAAGTGTTTGAATTCTGTCCGGTAGAATAACAAAATATGCTAAGCATATCTAAACATTAGGCAAACATGTAAACTAAATTTTTGAACAATTCTTCAAAGTGCAATATTTTAGAACGATATGCATTATAACAAAGAAAAAGATTTTAAAAACCAGCGAGTTTCTATCTCATGACTTGTAAAATCAATAGCAAATGATTAAGATAAAAATCATTGCCCTATAAAGATCTAGATTGTGAGAGAAAATATATTATTAATAATATTCATATTTTGGTAGATTTATTGTTCATTTCAAAAGGGTTAATTTTAGAGTTACATGTAAAGTGTCACATTCCTTCTTTAATTAAGCATTGAATCATTATTTTTTGAAAGATATAGTCTCATAACTGCAGCGGTGTGTGCATACAAATTGAACACCGCGCGCTAGCGCATTATGAAAAATTGTATGCACACACCGCTGCAGTTATGAGACTATATCTTTCAAAAAATAATGATTTAATGCTTATATTTACATTTTGTCACATCTTTCCTTGTCTGCAAATGTGATTTTTACGTCAAAATGTCTGTTTTATCCTATGGGTAAATTAAAATAATGGAAGAGCCAATGTAACAGCCACAAGCGTGAACTTTTTTTCTCGCTGGTGACGTTGCATTTTACAGCGTTCAACGTTTGTGACATCATAATAAAACTAGTCATTCTAACCTTTGAGTACCCTGTGTGTGTTACGGTCTAAAAACTGCAGTGTCTTTTCACACACTTTACATGCAAAACATATTTGGAATGTAAATATTATCAATATGGCGGTCATTACCATACAGTTTGTGTCTTAAAACTGTATCCTTGAATGTAATTTGTGTACACCGAGTGCACACGTACATAAACAAGACATAAAAATACTCCAGATATTTCGATCTGTGGGTAGTTTCCACAATAACATGAGAAAACACCAGAAAATGTAAAGTAGTGGTTTAAATTCTTTTTACTTAAATGATTCACATTCCGAGCACTTCATTTTTATATACATTTTAATTTTAGTTTGAAACATTTTTTTTTCAAAATTTTGGAATCTGAAGGATTATTCCATAGTTTTAAACTGTTTATTGATAAAGATAAAAAAAATTTCAACCAAATACAACATTATTCCCTATCATGGTCAAGTGGTGAGACAAGCTCCATTATTTACCTGACGAGTAGACCACGTTCCTGGTACTGACGTTAGTGATGTATTTCATGGCTGGCGGCACACTGAGGAACGACTCCAAGGAACGTCTACTCCTGTCCTCCTCCCTGATCGACACACGTGACATGTTCAGGAGTTGTCGTTCCTTGTGGAACACTATAGTTCAGAGAGACCTGCCCAATGACGCTGAGATTTAGGTTACGTTTAGCAATGATGTCTGGGTAAGGGTTAGGGTAAAGGCATATTTACGAAATCATCTGCTGTATCAACTCGGGGTTAGGGTTAGGGTAGGGTTAGGGTTAGGGTTAGGGTTGGGTTGGGTTGGGTTGGGTTAGGGTTAGGGTTAGGGTTAGGGTAAGGGTATATGCACTTTGACGAGATGCGTGTGCGGGAATGCAGGACTCCGCCCCTTTACTCACGTGACTGTCAATCATTTCTTCCTATACATATCTAGTGATTTGGTTTCTTATTATTCATTTGATTGTGACTTTGTTGGATTATATGGATTTTTCACTTGTTAAAGGTAATTGCATCTTTTGAAATAATTATTTATTTGCTTATTATCCTGCATTCCAATGTTAAGTAGTAATATATATGAAATATCATCAAAATAGAAATTATTGCTGGGAGTAATTGATGGACGATTGAATTGATCTATAGTTTACAATTAAATTTCAATTGTAGCAAGATATTCATCAAATGAAGTGAATGATAGATATTAATGAAAACTTTTGATATACTTTATTAAGATAATTACGTTAATAACTTGGGCTCATTAAGCTTAAGATCTAATATTGTTTTACTCTGAGTTAAACCCGTGTATATCCTAGATTCAACTGGGCTGTACCCTGGGCTTAACAAGGGTATACCCTGGGTTTACCCCGGGTATACCCTGGGTTAAACCCGGGTATATCCTGGGTTTAACCCGGGTATACCCTGGGCTAAACCCAAGTATACCCTTACATCGCTTACATCGATGGCATCCACTTGCTTTGATTTTTAAGTGCATTCTTTTGATCCCACAGGTAACGCAATTTGAGTTTTTTGTTCATTGTAAAACATCATTGTGTTTGTATTCTGATTTCTTTGTAGCTCCTAACTTTGAAAACTCGTACGACAGTTAGATGTGTTTTTAAATGCTTGTTGTTTTTAAGTTTGTAAACTAACATGGACTAAAGATGTGATAAACTTTTTTACAATTGGTTTTTTGTTTTAACAAATAGTGAGACTAAGTGTATCAGATATCTTTGTTATGAATTAGTTTTTAGTTCCTAGATGAACAATCACATACATTACGTCGAAGATCGATAATTAATATTTGCACTAGTTTTATCGTGCTAATGATTTGAAACATCTTGATCGCGTGATTCAGTAAAATAACCATTAGAAAAGCATTAGAAAAACCCCTAGAAACTGTAATTAATGCATTTAATGTTATGTGTCATGTCCACATTCGATCATTAAGCATTTTTTTTCTTTGCAACATTTAAACAAATGTTCGTTAACATGGCCGGTTATAGTATAATTGTTTGCATATTCGCGTCTGGACCTATAAATTCTTTACTTTAATATTATTACTTACTTAAGTGTTTGAATTCTGTCCGGTAGAATAACAAAATATGCTAAGCATATCTAAACATTAGGCAAACATGTAAACTAAATTTTTGAACAATTCTTCAAAGTGCAATATTTTTAGAACGATATGCATTATAAACAAAGAAAAAGATTTTAAAAACCAGCGAGTTTCTATCTCATGACTTGTAAAATCAATAGCAAATGATTAAGATAAATATCATTGCCCTATAAAGATCTAGATTGTGAGAGAAAATATATTATTAATAATATTCATATTTTGGTAGATTTATTGTTCATTTCAAAAGGGTTAATTTTAGAGTTACATGTAAAGTGTCACATTCCTTCTTTAATTAAGCATTGAATCATTATTTTTTGAAAGATATAGTCTCATAACTGCAGCGGTGTGTGCATACAAATTGAATACCGCGCGCTAGCGTATTATGAAAAATTGTATGCACACACCGCTGCAGTTATGAGACTATATCTTTCAAAAAATAATGATTTAATGCTTATATTTACATTTTGTCACTTCTTTCCTTGTCTGCAAATGTGATTTTTACGTCAAAATGTCTGTTTTATCCTATGGGTAAATTAAAATAATGGAAGAGCCAATGTAACAGCCACAAGCGTGAACTTTTTTTCTCGCTGGTGACGTTGCATTTTACAGCGTTCAACGTTTGTGACATCATAATAAAACTAGTCATTCTAACCTTTGAGTACCCTGTGTGTGTTACGGTCTAAAAACTGCAGTGTCTTTTCACACACTTTACATGCAAAACATATTTGGAATGTAAATATTATCAATATGGCGGTCATTACCATACAGTTTGTGTCTTAAAACTGTATCCTTGAATGTAATTTGTGTACACCGAGTGCACACGTACATAAACAAGACATAAAAATACTCCAGATATTTCGATCTGTGGGTAGTTTCCACAATAACATGAGAAAACACCAGAAAATGTAAAGTAGTGGTTTAAATTCTTTTTACTTAAATGATTAACATTCCGAGCACTTCATTTTTATATACATTTTAATTTTAGTTTGAAACATTTTTTTTTCAAAATTTTGGAATCTGAAGGATTATTCCATAGTTTTAAACTGTTTATTGATAAAGATAAAAAAAATTTCAACCAAATACAACATTATTCCCTATCATGGTCAAGTGGTGAGACAAGCTCCATTATTTACCTGACGAGTAGACCACGTTCCTGGTACTGACGTTAGTGATGTATTTCATGGCTGGCGGCACACTGAGGAACGACTCCAAGGAACGTCTACTCCTGTCCTCCTCCCTGATCGACACACGTGACATGTTCAGGAGTTGTCGTTCCTTGTGGAACACTATAGTTCAGAGAGACCTGCCCAATGACGCTGAGATTTAGGTTACGTTTAGCAATGATGTCTGGGTAAGGGTTAGGGTAAAGGCATATTTACGAAATCATCTGCTGTATCAACTCGGGGTTAGGGTTAGGGTAGGGTTAGGGTTAGGGTTGGGTTGGGTTGGGTTGGGTTAGGGTTAGGGTTAGGGTTAGGGTAAGGGTATATGCACTTTGACGAGATGCGTGTGCGGGAATGCAGGACTCCGCCCCTTTACTCACGTGACTGTCAATCATTTCTTCCTTTACATATCTAGTGATTTGGTTTCTTATTATTCATTTGATTGTGACTTTGTTGGATTATATGGATTTTTCACTTGTTAAAGGTAATTGTATCTTTTGAAATAATTATTTATTTGCTTATTATCCTGCATTCCAATGTTAAGTAGTAATATATATGAAATATCATCAAAATAGAAATTATTGCTGGGAGTAATTGATGGACGATTGAATTGATCTATAGTTTACAATTAAATTTCAATTGTAGCAAGATATTCATCAAATGAAGTGAATGATAGATATTAATGAAAACTTTTGATATACTTTATTAAGATAATTACGTTAATAACTTGGGCTCATTAAGCTGACGATCTAATATTGTTTTACTCTGAGTTAAACCCGTGTATATCCTAGATTCAACTGGGCTGTACCCTGGGCTTAACAAGGGTATACCCTGGGTTTACCCCGGGTATACCCTGGGTTAAACCCGGGTATATCCTGGGTTTAACCCGGGTATACCCTGGGCTAAACCCAAGTATACCCTTACATCGCTTACATCGACGACATCCACTTGCTTTGATTTTTAAGTGCATTCTTTTGATCCCACAGGTAACGCAATTTGAGTTTTTTGTTCATTGTAAAGGATCATTGTGTTTGTATTTTGATTTCTTTATAGCTCCTAACTTTGAAAACTCGTACGACAGTTAGATGTGTGTTTAAATGCTTGTTGTTTTTAAGTTTGTAAACTAACATGGACTAAAGATGTGATAAACTTTTTTACAATTGGTTTTTTGTTTTAACAAATAGTGAGACTAAGTGTATCAGATATCTTTGTTATGAATTAGTTTTTAGTTCCTAGATGAACAATCACATACATTACGTCGAAGATCGATAATTAATAGTTGCACTAGTTTTATCGTGCTAATGATTTGAAACATCTTGATCGCGTGATTCAGTAAAATAACCATTAGAAAAGCATTAGAAAAACCCCTAGAAACTGTAATTAATGCATTTAATGTTATGTGTCATGTCCACATTCGATCATTAAGCATTTTTTTTTCTTTGCAACATTTAAACAAATGTTCGTTAACATGGCCGGTTATAGTATAATTGTCTGCATATTCGCGTCTGGACCTATAAATTCTTTACTTTAATATTATTACTTACTTAAGTGTTTGAATTCTGTCCGGTAGAATAACAAAATATGCTAAGCATATCTAAACATTAGGCAAACATGTAAACTAAATTTTTGAACAATTCTTCAAAGTGCAATATTTTTAGAACGATATGCATTATAAACAAAGAAAAAGATTTTAAAAACCAGCGAGTTTCTATCTCATGACTTGTAAAATCAATAGCAAATGATTAAGATAAATATCATTGCCCTATAAAGATCTAGATTGTGAGAGAAAATATATTATTAATAATATTCATATTTTGGTAGATTTATTGTTCATTTCAAAAGGGTTAATTTTAGAGTTACATGTAAAGTGTCACATTCCTTCTTTAATTAAGCATTGAATCATTATTTTTTGAAAGATATAGTCTCATAACTGCAGCGGTGTGTGCATACAAATTGAATACCGCGCGCTAGCGTATTATGAAAAATTGTATGCACACACCGCTGCAGTTATGAGACTATATCTTTCAAAAAATAATGATTTAATGCTTATATTTACATTTTGTCACTTCTTTCCTTGTCTGCAAATGTGATTTTTACGTCAAAATGTCTGTTTTATCCTATGGGTAAATTAAAATAATGGAAGAGCCAATGTAACAGCCACAAGCGTGAACTTTTTTTCTCGCTGGTGACGTTGCATTTTACAGCGTTCAACGTTTGTGACATCATAATAAAACTAGTCATTCTAACCTTTGAGTACCCTGTGTGTGTTACGGTCTAAAAACTGCAGTGTCTTTTCACACACTTTACATGCAAAACATATTTGGAATGTAAATATTATCAATATGGCGGTCATTACCATACAGTTTGTGTCTTAAAACTGTATCCTTGAATGTAATTTGTGTACACCGAGTGCACACGTACATAAACAAGACATAAAAATACTCCAGATATTTCGATCTGTGGGTAGTTTCCACAATAACATGAGAAAACACCAGAAAATGTAAAGTAGTGGTTTAAATTCTTTTTACTTAAATGATTAACATTCCGAGCACTTCATTTTTATATACATTTTAATTTTAGTTTGAAACATTTTTTTTTCAAAATTTTGGAATCTGAAGGATTATTCCATAGTTTTAAACTGTTTATTGATAAAGATAAAAAAAATTTCAACCAAATACAACATTATTCCCTATCATGGTCAAGTGGTGAGACAAGCTCCATTATTTACCTGACGAGTAGACCACGTTCCTGGTACTGACGTTAGTGATGTATTTCATGGCTGGCGGCACACTGAGGAACGACTCCAAGGAACGTCTACTCCTGTCCTCCTCCCTGATCGACACACGTGACATGTTCAGGAGTTGTCGTTCCTTGTGGAACACTATAGTTCAGAGAGACCTGCCCAATGACGCTGAAATTTAGGTTACGTTTAGCAATGATGTCTGGGTAAGGGTTAGGGTAAAGGCATATTTACGAAATCATCTGCTGTATCAACTCGGGGTTAGGGTTAGGGTAGGGTTAGGGTTAGGGTTGGGTTGGGTTGGGTTGGGTTAGGGTTAGGGTTAGGGTTAGGGTAAGGGTATATGCACTTTGACGAGATGCGTGTGCGGGAATGCAGGACTCCGCCCCTTTACTCACGTGACTGTCAATCATTTCTTCCTTTACATATCTAGTGATTTGGTTTCTTATTATTCATTTGATTGTGACTTTGTTGGATTATATGGATTTTTCACTTGTTAAAGGTAATTGTATCTTTTGAAATAATTATTTATTTGCTTATTATCCTGCATTCCAATGTTAAGTAGTAATATATATGAAATATCATCAAAATAGAAATTATTGCTGGGAGTAATTGATGGACGATTGAATTGATCTATAGTTTACAATTAAATTTCAATTGTAGCAAGATATTCATCAAATGAAGTGAATGATAGATATTAATGAAAACTTTTGATATACTTTATTAAGATAATTACGTTAATAACTTGGGCTCATTAAGCTGAAGATCTAATATTGTTTTACTCTGAGTTAAACCCGTGTATATCCTAGATTCAACTGGGCTGTACCCTGGGCTTAACAAGGGTATACCCTGGGTTTACCCCGGGTATACCCTGGGTTAAACCCGGGTATATCCTGGGTTTAACCCGGGTATACCCTGGGCTAAACCCAAGTATACCCTTACATCGCTTACATCGACGACATCCACTTGCTTTGATTTTTAAGTGCATTCTTTTGATCCCACAGGTAACGCAATTTGAGTTTTTTGTTCATTGTAAAGGATCATTGTGTTTGTATTTTGATTTCTTTATAGCTCCTAACTTTGAAAACTCGTACGACAGTTAGATGTGTGTTTAAATGCTTGTTGTTTTTAAGTTTGTAAACTAACATGGACTAAAGATGTGATAAACTTTTTTACAATTGGTTTTTTGTTTTAACAAATAGTGAGACTAAGTGTATCAGATATCTTTGTTATGAATTAGTTTTTAGTTCCTAGATGAACAATCACATACATTACGTCGAAGATCGATAATTAATAGTTGCACTAGTTTTATCGTGCTAATGATTTGAAACATCTTGATCGCGTGATTCAGTAAAATAACCATTAGAAAAGCATTAGAAAAACCCCTAGAAACTGTAATTAATGCATTTAATGTTATGTGTCATGTCCACATTCGATCATTAAGCATTTTTTTTTCTTTGCAACATTTAAACAAATGTTCGTTAACATGGCCGGTTATAGTATAATTGTCTGCATATTCGCGTCTGGACCTATAAATTCTTTACTTTAATATTATTACTTACTTAAGTGTTTGAATTCTGTCCGGTAGAATAACAAAATATGCTAAGCATATCTAAACATTAGGCAAACATGTAAACTAAATTTTTGAACAATTCTTCAAAGTGCAATATTTTAGAACGATATGCATTATAAACAAAGAAAAATATTTTAAAAACCAGCGAGTTTCTATCTCATGACTTGTAAAATCAATAGCAAATGATTAAGATAAATATCATTGCCCTATAAAGATCTAGATTGTGAGAGAAAATATATTATTAATAATATTCATATTTTGGTAGATTTATTGTTCATTTCAAAAGGGTTAATTTTAGAGTTACATGTAAAGTGTCACATTCCTTCTTTAATTAAGCATTGAATCATTATTTTTTGAAAGATATAGTCTCATAACTGCAGCGGTGTGTGCATACAAATTGAATACCGCGCGCTAGCGTATTATGAAAAATTGTATGCACACACCGCTGCAGTTATGAGACTATATCTTTCAAAAAATAATGATTTAATGCTTATATTTACATTTTGTCACTTCTTTCCTTGTCTGCAAATGTGATTTTTACGTCAAAATGTCTGTTTTATCCTATGGGTAAATTAAAATAATGGAAGAGCCAATGTAACAGCCACAAGCGTGAACTTTTTTTCTCGCTGGTGACGTTGCATTTTACAGCGTTCAACGTTTGTGACATCATAATAAAACTAGTCATTCTAACCTTTGAGTACCCTGTGTGTGTTACGGTCTAAAAACTGCAGTGTCTTTTCACACACTTTACATGCAAAACATATTTGGAATGTAAATATTATCAATATGGCGGTCATTACCATACAGTTTGTGTCTTAAAACTGTATCCTTGAATGTAATTTGTGTACACCGAGTGCACACGTACATAAACAAGACATAAAAATACTCCAGATATTTCGATCTGTGGGTAGTTTCCACAATAACATGAGAAAACACCAGAAAATGTAAAGTAGTGGTTTAAATTCTTTTTACTTAAATGATTAACATTCCGAGCACTTCATTTTTATATACATTTTAATTTTAGTTTGAAACATTTTTTTTTCAAAATTTTGGAATCTGAAGGATTATTCCATAGTTTTAAACTGTTTATTGATAAAGATAAAAAAAATTTCAACCAAATACAACATTATTCCCTATCATGGTCAAGTGGTGAGACAAGCTCCATTATTTACCTGACGAGTAGACCACGTTCCTGGTACTGACGTTAGTGATGTATTTCATGGCTGGCGGCACACTGAGGAACGACTCCAAGGAACGTCTACTCCTGTCCTCCTCCCTGATCGACACACGTGACATGTTCAGGAGTTGTCGTTCCTTGTGGAACACTATAGTTCAGAGAGACCTGCCCAATGACGCTGAGATTTAGGTTACGTTTAGCAATGATGTCTGGGTAAGGGTTAGGGTAAAGGCATATTTACGAAATCATCTGCTGTATCAACTCGGGGTTAGGGTTAGGGTAGGGTTAGGGTTAGGGTTGGGTTGGGTTGGGTTGGGTTGGGTTAGGGTTAGGGTTAGGGTTAGGGTAAGGGTATATGCACTTTGACGAGATGCGTGTGCGGGAATGCAGGACTCCGCCCCTTTACTCACGTGACTGTCAATCATTTCTTCCTTTACATATCTAGTGATTTGGTTTCTTATTATTCATTTGATTGTGACTTTGTTGGATTATATGGATTTTTCACTTGTTAAAGGTAATTGCATCTTTTGAAATAATTATTTATTTGCTTATTATCCTGCATTCCAATGTTAAGTAGTAATATATATGAAATATCATCAAAATAGAAATTATTGCTGGGAGTAATTGATGGACGATTGAATTGATCTATAGTTTACAATTAAATTTCAATTGTAGCAAGATATTCATCAAATGAAGTGAATGATAGATATTAATGAAAACTTTTGATATACTTTATTAAGATAATTACGTTAATAACTTGGGCTCATTAAGCTGAAGATCTAATATTGTTTTACTCTGAGTTAAACCCGTGTATATCCTAGATTCAACTGGGCTGTACCCTGGGCTTAACAAGGGTATACCCTGGGTTTACCCCGGGTATACCCTGGGTTAAACCCGGGTATATCCTGGGTTTAACCCGGGTATACCCTGGGCTAAACCCAAGTATACCCTTACATCGCTTACATCGACGACATCCACTTGCTTTGATTTTTAAGTGCATTCTTTTGATCCCACAGGTAACGCAATTTGAGTTTTTTGTTCATTGTAAAGGATCATTGTGTTTGTATTTTGATTTCTTTATAGCTCCTAACTTTGAAAACTCGTACGACAGTTAGATGTGTGTTTAAATGCTTGTTGTTTTTAAGTTTGTAAACTAACATGGACTAAAGATGTGATAAACTTTTTTACAATTGGTTTTTTGTTTTAACAAATAGTGAGACTAAGTGTATCAGATATCTTTGTTATGAATTAGTTTTTAGTTCCTAGATGAACAATCACATACATTACGTCGAAGATCGATAATTAATAGTTGCACTAGTTTTATCGTGCTAATGATTTGAAACATCTTGATCGCGTGATTCAGTAAAATAACCATTAGAAAAGCATTAGAAAAACCCCTAGAAACTGTAATTAATGCATTTAATGTTATGTGTCATGTCCACATTCGATCATTAAGCATTTTTTTTTCTTTGCAACATTTAAACAAATGTTCGTTAACATGGCCGGTTATAGTATAATTGTCTGCATATTCGCGTCTGGACCTATAAATTCTTTACTTTAATATTATTACTTACTTAAGTGTTTGAATTCTGTCCGGTAGAATAACAAAATATGCTAAGCATATCTAAACATTAGGCAGACATGTAAACTAAATTTTTGAACAATTCTTCAAAGTGCAATATTTTAGAACGATATGCATTATAAACAAAGAAAAATATTTTAAAAACCAGCGAGTTTCTATCTCATGACTTGTAAAATCAATAGCAAATGATTAAGATAAAAATCATTGCCCTATAAAGATCTAGATTGTGAGAGAAAATATATTATTAATAATATTCATATTTTGGTAGATTTATTGTTCATTTCAAAAGGGTTAATTTTAGAGTTACATGTAAAGTGTCACATTCCTTCTTTAATTAAGCATTGAATCATTATTTTTTGAAAGATATAGTCTCATAACTGCAGCGGTGTGTGCATACAAATTGAATACCGCGCGCTAGCGTATTATGAAAAATTGTATGCACACACCGCTGCAGTTATGAGACTATATCTTTCAAAAAATAATGATTTAATGCTTATATTTACATTTTGTCACTTCTTTCCTTGTCTGCAAATGTGATTTTTACGTCAAAATGTCTGTTTTATCCTATGGGTAAATTAAAATAATGGAAGAGCCAATGTAACAGCCACAAGCGTGAACTTTTTTTCTCGCTGGTGACGTTGCATTTTACAGCGTTCAACGTTTGTGACATCATAATAAAACTAGTCATTCTAACCTTTGAGTACCCTGTGTGTGTTACGGTCTAAAAACTGCAGTGTCTTTTCACACACTTTACATGCAAAACATATTTGGAATGTAAATATTATCAATATGGCGGTCATTACCATACAGTTTGTGTCTTAAAACTGTATCCTTGAATGTAATTTGTGTACACCGAGTGCACACGTACATAAACAAGACATAAAAATACTCCAGATATTTCGATCTGTGGGTAGTTTCCACAATAACATGAGAAAACACCAGAAAATGTAAAGTAGTGGTTTAAATTCTTTTTACTTAAATGATTAACATTCCGAGCACTTCATTTTTATATACATTTTAATTTTAGTTTGAAACATTTTTTTTTCAAAATTTTGGAATCTGAAGGATTATTCCATAGTTTTAAACTGTTTATTGATAAAGATAAAAAAAATTTCAACCAAATACAACATTATTCCCTATCATGGTCAAGTGGTGAGACAAGCTCCATTATTTACCTGACGAGTAGACCACGTTCCTGGTACTGACGTTAGTGATGTATTTCATGGCTGGCGGCACACTGAGGAACGACTCCAAGGAACGTCTACTCCTGTCCTCCTCCCTGATCGACACACGTGACATGTTCAGGAGTTGTCGTTCCTTGTGGAACACTATAGTTCAGAGAGACCTGCCCAATGACGCTGAGATTTAGGTTACGTTTAGCAATGATGTCTGGGTAAGGGTTAGGGTAAAGGCATATTTACGAAATCATCTGCTGTATCAACTCGGGGTTAGGGTTAGGGTAGGGTTAGGGTTAGGGTTGGGTTGGGTTGGGTTGGGTTGGGTTAGGGTTAGGGTTAGGGTTAGGGTAAGGGTATATGCACTTTGACGAGATGCGTGTGCGGGAATGCAGGACTCCGCCCCTTTACTCACGTGACTGTCAATCATTTCTTCCTTTACATATCTAGTGATTTGGTTTCTTATTATTCATTTGATTGTGACTTTGTTGGATTATATGGATTTTTCACTTGTTAAAGGTAATTGCATCTTTTGAAATAATTATTTATTTGCTTATTATCCTGCATTCCAATGTTAAGTAGTAATATATATGAAATATCATCAAAATAGAAATTATTGCTGGGAGTAATTGATGGACGATTGAATTGATCTATAGTTTACAATTAAATTTCAATTGTAGCAAGATATTCATCAAATGAAGTGAATGATAGATATTAATGAAAACTTTTGATATACTTTATTAAGATAATTACGTTAATAACTTGGGCTCATTAAGCTGAAGATCTAATATTGTTTTACTCTGAGTTAAACCCGTGTATATCCTAGATTCAACTGGGCTGTACCCTGGGCTTAACAAGGGTATACCCTGGGTTTACCCCGGGTATACCCTGGGTTAAACCCGGGTATATCCTGGGTTTAACCCGGGTATACCCTGGGCTAAACCCAAGTATACCCTTACATCGCTTACATCGACGACATCCACTTGCTTTGATTTTTAAGTGCATTCTTTTGATCCCACAGGTAACGCAATTTGAGTTTTTTGTTCATTGTAAAGGATCATTGTGTTTGTATTTTGATTTCTTTATAGCTCCTAACTTTGAAAACTCGTACGACAGTTAGATGTGTGTTTAAATGCTTGTTGTTTTTAAGTTTGTAAACTAACATGGACTAAAGATGTGATAAACTTTTTTACAATTGGTTTTTTGTTTTAACAAATAGTGAGACTAAGTGTATCAGATATCTTTGTTATGAATTAGTTTTTAGTTCCTAGATGAACAATCACATACATTACGTCGAAGATCGATAATTAATAGTTGCACTAGTTTTATCGTGCTAATGATTTGAAACATCTTGATCGCGTGATTCAGTAAAATAACCATTAGAAAAGCATTAGAAAAACCCCTAGAAACTGTAATTAATGCATTTAATGTTATGTGTCATGTCCACATTCGATCATTAAGCATTTTTTTTTCTTTGCAACATTTAAACAAATGTTCGTTAACATGGCCGGTTATAGTATAATTGTCTGCATATTCGCGTCTGGACCTATAAATTCTTTACTTTAATATTATTACTTACTTAAGTGTTTGAATTCTGTCCGGTAGAATAACAAAATATGCTAAGCATATCTAAACATTAGGCAGACATGTAAACTAAATTTTTGAACAATTCTTCAAAGTGCAATATTTTAGAACGATATGCATTATAAACAAAGAAAAATATTTTAAAAACCAGCGAGTTTCTATCTCATGACTTGTAAAATCAATAGCAAATGATTAAGATAAAAATCATTGCCCTATAAAGATCTAGATTGTGAGAGAAAATATATTATTAATAATATTCATATTTTGGTAGATTTATTGTTCATTTCAAAAGGGTTAATTTTAGAGTTACATGTAAAGTGTCACATTCCTTCTTTAATTAAGCATTGAATCATTATTTTTTGAAAGATATAGTCTCATAACTGCAGCGGTGTGTGCATACAAATTGAATACCGCGCGCTAGCGTATTATGAAAAATTGTATGCACACACCGCTGCAGTTATGAGACTATATCTTTCAAAAAATAATGATTTAATGCTTATATTTACATTTTGTCACTTCTTTCCTTGTCTGCAAATGTGATTTTTACGTCAAAATGTCTGTTTTATCCTATGGGTAAATTAAAATAATGGAAGAGCCAATGTAACAGCCACAAGCGTGAACTTTTTTTCTCGCTGGTGACGTTGCATTTTACAGCGTTCAACGTTTGTGACATCATAATAAAACTAGTCATTCTAACCTTTGAGTACCCTGTGTGTGTTACGGTCTAAAAACTGCAGTGTCTTTTCACACACTTTACATGCAAAACATATTTGGAATGTAAATATTATCAATATGGCGGTCATTACCATACAGTTTGTGTCTTAAAACTGTATCCTTGAATGTAATTTGTGTACACCGAGTGCACACGTACATAAACAAGACATAAAAATACTCCAGATATTTCGATCTGTGGGTAGTTTCCACAATAACATGAGAAAACACCAGAAAATGTAAAGTAGTGGTTTAAATTCTTTTTACTTAAATGATTAACATTCCGAGCACTTCATTTTTATATACATTTTAATTTTAGTTTGAAACATTTTTTTTTCAAAATTTTGGAATCTGAAGGATTATTCCATAGTTTTAAACTGTTTATTGATAAAGATAAAAAAAATTTCAACCAAATACAACATTATTCCCTATCATGGTCAAGTGGTGAGACAAGCTCCATTATTTACCTGACGAGTAGACCACGTTCCTGGTACTGACGTTAGTGATGTATTTCATGGCTGGCGGCACACTGAGGAACGACTCCAAGGAACGTCTACTCCTGTCCTCCTCCCTGATCGACACACGTGACATGTTCAGGAGTTGTCGTTCCTTGTGGAACACTATAGTTCAGAGAGACCTGCCCAATGACGCTGAGATTTAGGTTACGTTTAGCAATGATGTCTGGGTAAGGGTTAGGGTAAAGGCATATTTACGAAATCATCTGCTGTATCAACTCGGGGTTAGGGTTAGGGTAGGGTTAGGGTTAGGGTTGGGTTGGGTTGGGTTGGGTTGGGTTAGGGTTAGGGTTAGGGTTAGGGTAAGGGTATATGCACTTTGACGAGATGCGTGTGCGGGAATGCAGGACTCCGCCCCTTTACTCACGTGACTGTCAATCATTTCTTCCTTTACATATCTAGTGATTTGGTTTCTTATTATTCATTTGATTGTGACTTTGTTGGATTATATGGATTTTTCACTTGTTAAAGGTAATTGCATCTTTTGAAATAATTATTTATTTGCTTATTATCCTGCATTCCAATGTTAAGTAGTAATATATATGAAATATCATCAAAATAGAAATTATTGCTGGGAGTAATTGATGGACGATTGAATTGATCTATAGTTTACAATTAAATTTCAATTGTAGCAAGATATTCATCAAATGAAGTGAATGATAGATATTAATGAAAACTTTTGATATACTTTATTAAGATAATTACGTTAATAACTTGGGCTCATTAAGCTGAAGATCTAATATTGTTTTACTCTGAGTTAAACCCGTGTATATCCTAGATTCAACTGGGCTGTACCCTGGGCTTAACAAGGGTATACCCTGGGTTTACCCCGGGTATACCCTGGGTTAAACCCGGGTATATCCTGGGTTTAACCCGGGTATACCCTGGGCTAAACCCAAGTATACCCTTACATCGCTTACATCGACGACATCCACTTGCTTTGATTTTTAAGTGCATTCTTTTGATCCCACAGGTAACGCAATTTGAGTTTTTTGTTCATTGTAAAGGATCATTGTGTTTGTATTTTGATTTCTTTATAGCTCCTAACTTTGAAAACTCGTACGACAGTTAGATGTGTGTTTAAATGCTTGTTGTTTTTAAGTTTGTAAACTAACATGGACTAAAGATGTGATAAACTTTTTTACAATTGGTTTTTTGTTTTAACAAATAGTGAGACTAAGTGTATCAGATATCTTTGTTATGAATTAGTTTTTAGTTCCTAGATGAACAATCACATACATTACGTCGAAGATCGATAATTAATAGTTGCACTAGTTTTATCGTGCTAATGATTTGAAACATCTTGATCGCGTGATTCAGTAAAATAACCATTAGAAAAGCATTAGAAAAACCCCTAGAAACTGTAATTAATGCATTTAATGTTATGTGTCATGTCCACATTCGATCATTAAGCATTTTTTTTTCTTTGCAACATTTAAACAAATGTTCGTTAACATGGCCGGTTATAGTATAATTGTCTGCATATTCGCGTCTGGACCTATAAATTCTTTACTTTAATATTATTACTTACTTAAGTGTTTGAATTCTGTCCGGTAGAATAACAAAATATGCTAAGCATATCTAAACATTAGGCAAACATGTAAACTAAATTTTTGAACAATTCTTCAAAGTGCAATATTTTAGAACGATATGCATTATAAACAAAGAAAAATATTTTAAAAACCAGCGAGTTTCTATCTCATGACTTGTAAAATCAATAGCAAATGATTAAGATAAAAATCATTGCCCTATAAAGATCTAGATTGTGAGAGAAAATATATTATTAATACTATTCATATTTTGGTAGATTTATTGTTCATTTCAAAAGGGTTAATTTTAGAGTTACATGTAAAGTGTCACATTCCTTCTTTAATTAAGCATTGAATCATTATTTTTTGAAAGATATAGTCTCATAACTGCAGCGGTGTGTGCATACAAATTGAATACCGCGCGCTAGCGTATTATGAAAAATTGTATGCACACACCGCTGCAGTTATGAGACTATATCTTTCAAAAAATAATGATTTAATGCTTATATTTACATTTTGTCACTTCTTTCCTTGTCTGCAAATGTGATTTTTACGTCAAAATGTCTGTTTTATCCTATGGGTAAATTAAAATAATGGAAGAGCCAATGTAACAGCCACAAGCGTGAACTTTTTTTCTCGCTGGTGACGTTGCATTTTACAGCGTTCAACGTTTGTGACATCATAATAAAACTAGTCATTCTAACCTTTGAGTACCCTGTGTGTGTTACGGTCTAAAAACTGCAGTGTCTTTTCACACACTTTACATGCAAAACATATTTGGAATGTAAATATTATCAATATGGCGGTCATTACCATACAGTTTGTGTCTTAAAACTGTATCCTTGAATGTAATTTGTGTACACCGAGTGCACACGTACATAAACAAGACATAAAAATACTCCAGATATTTCGATCTGTGGGTAGTTTCCACAATAACATGAGAAAACACCAGAAAATGTAAAGTAGTGGTTTAAATTCTTTTTACTTAAATGATTAACATTCCGAGCACTTCATTTTTATATACATTTTAATTTTAGTTTGAAACATTTTTTTTTCAAAATTTTGGAATCTGAAGGATTATTCCATAGTTTTAAACTGTTTATTGATAAAGATAAAAAAAATTTCAACCAAATACAACATTATTCCCTATCATGGTCAAGTGGTGAGACAAGCTCCATTATTTACCTGACGAGTAGACCACGTTCCTGGTACTGACGTTAGTGATGTATTTCATGGCTGGCGGCACACTGAGGAACGACTCCAAGGAACGTCTACTCCTGTCCTCCTCCCTGATCGACACACGTGACATGTTCAGGAGTTGTCGTTCCTTGTGGAACACTATAGTTCAGAGAGACCTGCCCAATGACGCTGAGATTTAGGTTACGTTTAGCAATGATGTCTGGGTAAGGGTTAGGGTAAAGGCATATTTACGAAATCATCTGCTGTATCAACTCGGGGTTAGGGTTAGGGTAGGGTTAGGGTTAGGGTTGGGTTGGGTTGGGTTGGGTTGGGTTAGGGTTAGGGTTAGGGTTAGGGTAAGGGTATATGCACTTTGACGAGATGCGTGTGCGGGAATGCAGGACTCCGCCCCTTTACTCACGTGACTGTCAATCATTTCTTCCTTTACATATCTAGTGATTTGGTTTCTTATTATTCATTTGATTGTGACTTTGTTGGATTATATGGATTTTTCACTTGTTAAAGGTAATTGCATCTTTTGAAATAATTATTTATTTGCTTATTATCCTGCATTCCAATGTTAAGTAGTAATATATATGAAATATCATCAAAATAGAAATTATTGCTGGGAGTAATTGATGGACGATTGAATTGATCTATAGTTTACAATTAAATTTCAATTGTAGCAAGATATTCATCAAATGAAGTGAATGATAGATATTAATGAAAACTTTTGATATACTTTATTAAGATAATTACGTTAATAACTTGGGCTCATTAAGCTGAAGATCTAATATTGTTTTACTCTGAGTTAAACCCGTGTATATCCTAGATTCAACTGGGCTGTACCCTGGGCTTAACAAGGGTATACCCTGGGTTTACCCCGGGTATACCCTGGGTTAAACCCGGGTATATCCTGGGTTTACCCCGGGTATACCCTGGGCTAAACCCAAGTATACCCTTACATCGCTTACATCGACGACATCCACTTGCTTTGATTTTTAAGTGCATTCTTTTGATCCCACAGGTAACGCAATTTGAGTTTTTTGTTCATTGTAAAGGATCATTGTGTTTGTATTTTGATTTCTTTATAGCTCCTAACTTTGAAAACTCGTACGACAGTTAGATGTGTGTTTAAATGCTTGTTGTTTTTAAGTTTGTAAACTAACATGGACTAAAGATGTGATAAACTTTTTTACAATTGGTTTTTTGTTTTAACAAATAGTGAGACTAAGTGTATCAGATATCTTTGTTATGAATTAGTTTTTAGTTCCTAGATGAACAATCACATACATTACGTCGAAGATCGATAATTAATAGTTGCACTAGTTTTATCGTGCTAATGATTTGAAACATCTTGATCGCGTGATTCAGTAAAATAACCATTAGAAAAGCATTAGAAAAACCCCTAGAAACTGTAATTAATGCATTTAATGTTATGTGTCATGTCCACATTCGATCATTAAGCATTTTTTTTTCTTTGCAACATTTAAACAAATGTTCGTTAACATGGCCGGTTATAGTATAATTGTCTGCATATTCGCGTCTGGACCTATAAATTCTTTACTTTAATATTATTACTTACTTAAGTGTTTGAATTCTGTCCGGTAGAATAACAAAATATGCTAAGCATATCTAAACATTAGGCAAACATGTAAACTAAATTTTTGAACAATTCTTCAAAGTGCAATATTTTAGAACGATATGCATTATAAACAAAGAAAAATATTTTAAAAACCAGCGAGTTTCTATCTCATGACTTGTAAAATCAATAGCAAATGATTAAGATAAAAATCATTGCCCTATAAAGATCTAGATTGTGAGAGAAAATATATTATTAATACTATTCATATTTTGGTAGATTTATTGTTCATTTCAAAAGGGTTAATTTTAGAGTTACATGTAAAGTGTCACATTCCTTCTTTAATTAAGCATTGAATCATTATTTTTTGAAAGATATAGTCTCATAACTGCAGCGGTGTATATGCAGCCTAATCTATCTTTTATTACATCAATACAAAGAAATAGACAGCATTAGTTAAATCATTGCTAAACGTAACCTAAATCTCAGCGTCATTGGGCAGGTCTCTCTGAACTATAGTGTTCCACAAGGAACGACAACTCCTGAACATGTCACGTGTGTCGATCAGGGAGGAGGACAGGAGTAGACGTTCCTTGGAGTCGTTCCTCAGTGTGCCGCCAGCCATGAAATACATCACTAACGTCAGTACCAGGAACGTGGTCTACTCGTCAGGTAAATAATGGAGCTTGTCTCACCACTTGACCATGATAGGGAATAATGTTGTATTTGGTTGAAATTTTTTTTATCTTTATCAATAAACAGTTTAAAACTATGGAATAATCCTTCAGATTCCAAAATTTTGAAAAAAAAATGTTTCAAACTAAAATTAAAATGTATATAAAAATGAAGTGCTCGGAATGTGAATCATTTAAGTAAAAAGAATTTAAACCACTACTTTACATTTTCTGGTGTTTTCTCATGTTATTGTGGAAACTACCCACAGATCGAAATATCTGGAGTATTTTTATGTCTTGTTTATGTACGTGTGCACTCGGTGTACACAAATTACATTCAAGGATACAGTTTTAAGACACAAACTGTATGGTAATGACCGCCATATTGATAATATTTACATTCCAAATATGTTTTGCATGTAAAGTGTGTGAAAAGACACTGCAGTTTTTAGACCGTAACACACACAGGGTACTCAAAGGTTAGAATGACTAGTTTTATTATGATGTCACAAACGTTGAACGCTGTAAAATGCAACGTCACCAGCGAGAAAAAAAGTTCACGCTTGTGGCTGTTACATTGGCTCTTCCATTATTTTAATTTACCCATAGGATAAAACAGACATTTTGACGTAAAAATCACATTTGCAGACAAGGAAAGATGTGACAAAATGTAAATATAAGCATTAAATCATTATTTTTTGAAAGATATAGTCTCATAACTGCAGCGGTGTGTGCATACAATTTTTCATAATGCGCTAGCGCGCGGTGTTCAATTTGTATGCACACACCGCTGCAGTTATGAGACTATATCTTTCAAAAAATAATGATTCAATGTTTAATTAAAGAAGGAATGTGACACTTTACATGTAACTCTAAAATTAACCCTTTTGAAATGAACAATAAATCTACCAAAATATGAATATTATTAATAATATATTTTCTCTCACAATCTAGATCTTTATAGGGCAATGATTTTTATCTTAATCATTTGCTATTGATTTTACAAGTCATGAGATAGAAACTCGCTGGTTTTTAAAATCTTTTTCTTTGTTTATAATGCATATCGTTCTAAAATATTGCACTTTGAAGAATTGTTCAAAAATTTAGTTTACATGTTTGCCTAATGTTTAGATATGCTTAGCATATTTTGTTATTCTACCGGACAGAATTCAAACACTTAAGTAAGTAATAATATTAAAGTAAAGAATTTATAGGTCCAGACGCGAATATGCAAACAATTATACTATAACCGGCCATGTTAACGAACATTTGTTTAAATGTTGCAAAGAAAAAAAATGCTTAATGATCGAATGTGGACATGACACATAACATTAAATGCATTAATTACAGTTTCTAGGGGTTTTTCTAATGCTTTTCTAATGGTTATTTTACTGAATCACGCGATCAAGATGTTTCAAATCATTAGCACGATAAAACTAGTGCAAATATTAATTATCGATCTTCGACGTAATGTATGTGATTGTTCATCTAGGAACTAAAAACTAATTCATAACAAAGATATCTGATACACTTAGTCTCACTATTTGTTAAAACAAAAAACCAATTGTAAAAAAGTTTATCACATCTTTAGTCCATGTTAGTTTACAAACTTAAAAACAACAAGCATTTAAAAACACATCTAACTGTCGTACGAGTTTTCAAAGTTAGGAGCTACAAAGAAATCAGAATACAAACACAATGATGTTTTACAATGAACAAAAAACTCAAATTGCGTTACCTGTGGGATCAAAAGAATGCACTTAAAAATCAAAGCAAGTGGATGCCATCGATGTAAGCGATGTAAGGGTATACTTGGGTTTAGCCCAGGGTATACCCGGGTTAAACCCAGGATATACCCGGGTTTAACCCAGGGTATACCCGGGGTAAACCCAGGGTATACCCTTGTTAAGCCCAGGGTACAGCCCAGTTGAATCTAGGATATACACGGGTTTAACTCAGAGTAAAACAATATTAGATCTTAAGCTTAATGAGCCCAAGTTATTAACGTAATTATCTTAATAAAGTATATCAAAAGTTTTCATTAATATCTATCATTCACTTCATTTGATGAATATCTTGCTACAATTGAAATTTAATTGTAAACTATAGATCAATTCAATCGTCCATCAATTACTCCCAGCAATAATTTCTATTTTGATGATATTTCATATATATTACTACTTAACATTGGAATGCAGGATAATAAGCAAATAAATAATTATTTCAAAAGATGCAATTACCTTTAACAAGTGAAAAATCCATATAATCCAACAAAGTCACAATCAAATGAATAATAAGAAACCAAATCACTAGATATGTATAGGAAGAAATGATTGACAGTCACGTGAGTAAAGGGGCGGAGTCCTGCATTCCCGCACACGCATCTCGTCAAAGTGCATATACCCTTACCCTAACCCTAACCCTAACCCTAACCCAACCCAACCCAACCCAACCCAACCCTAACCCTAACCCTAACCCTACCCTAACCCTAACCCCGAGTTGATACAGCAGATGATTTCGTAAATATGCCTTTACCCTAACCCTTACCCAGACATCATTGCTAAACGTAACCTAAATCTCAGCGTCATTGGGCAGGTCTCTCTGAACTATAGTGTTCCACAAGGAACGACAACTCCTGAACATGTCACGTGTGTCGATCAGGGAGGAGGACAGGAGTAGACGTTCCTTGGAGTCGTTCCTCAGTGTGCCGCCAGCCATGAAATACATCACTAACGTCAGTACCAGGAACGTGGTCTACTCGTCAGGTAAATAATGGAGCTTGTCTCACCACTTGACCATGATAGGGAATAATGTTGTATTTGGTTGAAATTTTTTTTATCTTTATCAATAAACAGTTTAAAACTATGGAATAATCCTTCAGATTCCAAAATTTTGAAAAAAAAAATGTTTCAAACTAAAATTAAAATGTATATAAAAATGAAGTGCTCGGAATGTGAATCATTTAAGTAAAAAGAATTTAAACCACTACTTTACATTTTCTGGTGTTTTCTCATGTTATTGTGGAAACTACCCACAGATCGAAATATCTGGAGTATTTTTATGTCTTGTTTATGTACGTGTGCACTCGGTGTACACAAATTACATTCAAGGATACAGTTTTAAGACACAAACTGTATGGTAATGACCGCCATATTGATAATATTTACATTCCAAATATGTTTTGCATGTAAAGTGTGTGAAAAGACACTGCAGTTTTTAGACCGTAACACACACAGGGTACTCAAAGGTTAGAATGACTAGTTTTATTATGATGTCACAAACGTTGAACGCTGTAAAATGCAACGTCACCAGCGAGAAAAAAAGTTCACGCTTGTGGCTGTTACATTGGCTCTTCCATTATTTTAATTTACCCATAGGATAAAACAGACATTTTGACGTAAAAATCACATTTGCAGACAAGGAAAGATGTGACAAAATGTAAATATAAGCATTAAATCATTATTTTTTGAAAGATATAGTCTCATAACTGCAGCGGTGTGTGCATACAATTTTTCATAATGCGCTAGCGCGCGGTGTTCAATTTGTATGCACACACCGCTGCAGTTATGAGACTATATCTTTCAAAAAATAATGATTCAATGTTTAATTAAAGAAGGAATGTGACACTTTACATGTAACTCTAAAATTAACCCTTTTGAAATGAACAATAAATCTACCAAAATATGAATATTATTAATAATATATTTTCTCTCACAATCTAGATCTTTATAGGGCAATGATTTTTATCTTAATCATTTGCTATTGATTTTACAAGTCATGAGATAGAAACTCGCTGGTTTTTAAAATCTTTTTCTTTGTTTATAATGCATATCGTTCTAAAAATATTGCACTTTGAAGAATTGTTCAAAAATTTAGTTCACATGTTTGCCTAATGTTTAGATATGCTTAGCATATTTTGTTATTCTACCGGACAGAATTCAAACACTTAAGTAAGTAATAATATTAAAGTAAATAATTTATAGGTCCAGACGCGAATATGCAGACAATTATACTATAACCGGCCATGTTAACGAACATTTGTTTTAATGTTGCAAAGAAAGAAAATGCTTAATGATCGAATGTGGACATGACACATAACATTAAATGCATTAATTACAGTTTCTAGGGGTTTTTCTAATGCTTTTCTAATGGTTATTTTACTGAATCACGCGATCAAGATGTTTCAAATCATTAGCACGATAAAACTAGTGCAAATATTAATTATCGATCTTCGACGTAATGTATGTGATTGTTCATCTAGGAACTAAAAACTAATTCATAACAAAGATATCTGATACACTTAGTCTCACTATTTGTTAAAACAAAAAACCAATTTTAAAAAAGTTTATCACATCTTTAGTCCATGTTAGTTTACAAACTTAAAAACAACAAGCATTTAAAAACACATCTAACTGTCGTACGAGTTTTCAAAGTTAGGAGCTACAAAGAAATCAGAATACAAACACAATGATGTTTTACAATGAACAAAAAACTCAAATTGCGTTACCTGTGGGATCAAAAGAATGCACTTAAAAATCAAAGCAAGTGGATGCCATCGATGTAAGCGATGTAAGGGTATACTTGGGTTTAGCCCAGGGTATACCCGGGTTAAACCCAGGATATACCCGGGTTTAACCCAGGGTATACCCGGGGTAAACCCAGGGTATACCCTTGTTAAGCCCAGGGTACAGCCCAGTTGAATCTAGGGTATACACGGGTTTAACTCAGAGTAAAACAATATTAGATCTTAAGCTTAATGAGCCCAAGTTATTAACGTAATTATCTTAATAAAGTATATCAAAAGTTTTCATTAATATCTATCATTCACTTCATTTGATGAATATCTTGCTACAATTGAAATTTAATTGTAAACTATAGATCAATTCAATCGTCCATCAATTACTCCCAGCAATAATTTCTATTTTGATGATATTTCATATATATTACTACTTAACATTGGAATGCAGGATAATAAGCAAATAAATAATTATTTCAAAAGATGCAATTACCTTTAACAAGTGAAAAATCCATATAATCCAACAAAGTCACAATCAAATGAATAATAAGAAACCAAATCACTAGATATGTATAGGAAGAAATGATTGACAGTCACGTGAGTAAAGGGGCGGAGTCCTGCATTCCCGCACACGCATCTCGTCAAAGTGCATATACCCTTACCCTATCCCTAACCCTAACCCTAACCCAACCCAACCCAACCCAACCCAACCCTAACCCTAACCCTAACCCTACCCTAACCCTAACTCCGAGTTGATACAGCAGATGACAACCCTAACCCTAACCCTAACCCTACCCTAACCCTAACCCCGAGTTGATACAGCAGATGATTTCGTAAATATGCCTTTACCCTAACCCTTACCCAGACATCATTGCTAAACGTAACCTAAATCTCAGCGTCATTGGGCAGGTCTCTCTGAACTATAGTGTTCCACAAGGAACGACAACTCCTGAACATGTCACGTGTGTCGATCAGGGAGGAGGACAGGAGTAGACGTTCCTTGGAGTCGTTCCTCAGTGTGCCGCCAGCCATGAAATACATCACTAACGTCAGTACCAGGAACGTGGTCTACTCGTCAGGTAAATAATGGAGCTTGTCTCACCACTTGACCATGATAGGGAATAATGTTGTATTTGGTTGAAATTTTTTTTATCTTTATCAATAAACAGTTTAAAACTATGGAATAATCCTTCAGATTCCAAAATTTTGAAAAAAAAATGTTTCAAACTAAAATTAAAATGTATATAAAAATGAAGTGCTCGGAATGTGAATCATTTAAGTAAAAAGAATTTAAACCACTACTTTACATTTTCTGGTGTTTTCTCATGTTATTGTGGAAACTACCCACAGATCGAAATATCTGGAGTATTTTTATGTCTTGTTTATGTACGTGTGCACTCGGTGTACACAAATTACATTCAAGGATACAGTTTTAAGACACAAACTGTATGGTAATGACCGCCATATTGATAATATTTACATTCCAAATATGTTTTGCATGTAAAGTGTGTGAAAAGACACTGCAGTTTTTAGACCGTAACACACACAGGGTACTCAAAGGTTAGAATGACTAGTTTTATTATGATGTCACAAACGTTGAACGCTGTAAAATGCAACGTCACCAGCGAGAAAAAAAGTTCACGCTTGTGGCTGTTACATTGGCTCTTCCATTATTTTAATTTACCCATAGGATAAAACAGACATTTTGACGTAAAACTCACATTTGCAGACAAGGAAAGATGTGACAAAATGTAAATATAAGCATTAAATCATTATTTTTTGAAAGATATAGTCTCATAACTGCAGCGGTGTGTGCATACAATTTTTCATAATGCGCTAGCGCGCGGTGTTCAATTTGTATGCACACACCGCTGCAGTTATGAGACTATATCTTTCAAAAAATAATGATTCAATGCTTAATTAAAGAAGGAATGTGACACTTTACATGTAACTCTAAAATTAACCCTTTTGAAATGAACAATAAATCTACCAAAATATGAATATTATTAATAATATATTTTCTCTCACAATCTAGATCTTTATAGGGCAATGATTTTTATCTTAATCATTTGCTATTGATTTTACAAGTCATGAGATAGAAACTCGCTGGTTTTTAAAATCTTTTTCTTTGTTATAATGCATATCGTTCTAAAATATTGCACTTTGAAGAATTGTTCAAAAATTTAGTTTACATGTTTGCCTAATGTTTAGATATGCTTAGCATATTTTGTTATTCTACCGGACAGAATTCAAACACTTAAGTAAGTAATAATATTAAAGTAAAGAATTTATAGGTCCAGACGCGAATATGCAGACAATTATACTATAACCGGCCATGTTAACGAACATTTGTTTAAATGTTGCAAAGAAAAAAAAATGCTTAATGATCGAATGTGGACATGACACATAACATTAAATGCATTAATTACAGTTTCTAGGGGTTTTTCTAATGCTTTTCTAATGGTTATTTTACTGAATCACGCGATCAAGATGTTTCAAATCATTAGCACGATAAAACTACAAACGGGATCAAAAGAATGCACTTAAAAATCAAAGCAAGTGGATGTCGTCGATGTAAGTGCACTTTGAGATAAAAAAAAAATGGATGGTTGGATGGAAATATTGTTAACCTTAAAATATTATATTTATACATGTAACACACTTTAACAAATAAAAGTGCGTAGATTAGGTCCAAGATTTTTTCTTCAATTCTTTTCAAAGTGCGTTACTACATGGTACTTAAGGGGGCGGAATGGTCGTGACCATTTTGGAGTACATTTATCCCCTAAGAAGAAGAGCTTTGTCTATATTGAAATTCAAAAAATCAAAATATTTTGCTTAATGATAATCAAAGCATCTACTAATAAAATTATTGAAGGAATATCAGATGTTAGTTTGTTAACTACCCAGACTTTCTTACTTGTACAGACGAGTAAAAGAAGCATATGCATTTTATATAGTTTATTTCATACCAACAAAAAGACCAACAAACGATTATTAATTCAAATGGTCTAATTTGATGCTGACCGGTCCGACGGTTCAACGATAAAATTAACTAATTGATGTTTGTCCGATTTCAGATGTACTGAAATAACCGAATAACAAATGATATGTTGCTCATATACCAGGTCAAAAACTCTAAAACGCTTTCCAAAAACGCAGTCAACATTTGTTTTGGTTTACGAACAAAAATGCAGAAAGGGTATTAAAACTCACCATAATTTATTAATTCAATTTGTGCAATGTCAATTTCCTAAACATTCTTGACATCAAGCGGCCAAGAGTGCAAAAAAGTGCGGACATTTGAAATACAACACAATTTAAAATCCATCATAATGATTAAATAGTGAGTGCAATTGTAATACAACTAAATTTGAAATCTATCAAAATACTAAAATAGTGAGTACAATGAAATACGCTGTACAGTTGGGTATAAACTGGATCAAATATTACTCTTTGCAAATATAATTCATACAAAAGCAAATTTAATAAAAACTAAATTAGATACAAGTTAATGTTTACTCAGACACTGTCCACGTTTGATTTAATGATTTAATATTCCCGAAAAACACGTCATTCTGTAAAGTTGTTCATTATAATTTTGATTGTATAAATCAATCAATTTCCATTACTTATAGCGATCAATGATTTTTTAAATATTTTTTTAAGCTTTGGTCTAAAACAAAAAATGGAAACAAGCAGCTTTATATGTTTAATTTGGTATAATGCTGGATAAAATGGATCATATTGATGTCTGCTGAATAACTTTGTAAAATTTTCACAGTGCCTCCATGCCTTTTTTGTTCGACTTTATGCAGATAAGTTTCTTGAAATAAAATACTTGAATTTACATTTGCTACCTTACTCTGTAATATTTAAAAAACAATTGTTTCAGGTTTCTGGTTACTTGCTTTATGAAGAGAAGTTTCTTTGTATTGATCACATAAACAAATGTCTGCGTTTTGACTTATTAAAACTTCACAATACTATCACATTCCTTTTCACTGGCTTTATAAAGTGAAGCTTATCCTTCCTAAATGCATCAATAAAAGTTGACTCCTTTACCAAAGTTGTCAGTGCTTTTGTATCTCTCTCCACTGGCTATATGTAAAAGAATTTGTTTTTTATTAACACATGACTTAAGGTTTGCTGCTTTACATTATACCAACAATTTGGTAATATGTGTTTTCTGTTTGTTTGGATCCAAGAAGAAGGGTTATTATCATTATCGCGTAAACTTACGTCGGCTCCTTGACTTGATAAAAGTTGCATAGTGCTATCATGCCCCGGCGATATGTAAAGGAGTTTGTTTCTCATTGTCTCAAAAGTGAATATCTGTTTCTTGATCCGAAAAAAGGTTAATTATGCTTCCAAAAAAATAACCATTTACAGGCTTTATAAAGAGTAGTTTTCTTGTTTATGTCGCATGATTTAATATCTCCTCCATTATCTAATAAAAGTTGTGCAATGCTTTCGTGTCCCCATTCATTGGCTTTATATAGAGGAGTTTCTTCGTTTGTGTCACATGAATTAATATCTGCTCCATTATCTAATAAAAGTTGTACAGTGCTTTCATGTCCACATTTACTGGCTTTATGTAGAGGAGTTTCTTTGTTTGTGTCACATGAATAAATATCTGCTCCTTTATCTAATAAAATCTGAACAGTGCCTTTGCGACCCCATTCACTGGCTTTATGTAGAGGAGTTTCTTTGTTTGTGTCACATGAATTAATATTTGCTCCTTTTTCTAATAAAAGTTGTACAATGCTTTCATGTCCACATTTACTGGCTTTATGTAGAGGTGTTTCTTCGTTTATGTCACATGAATTAATATCTGCTCCTTTATCTAATAAAAGCTGTACCGTGCTAACATGACCCCTTCCACTGGCTTTATGTAGAGGAGTTTCTTTGTTTGTGTCACATGAATAAATATCTGCTCCTTTATCTAATAAAATCTGAACAGTGCCTTTGCGACCCCATTCACTGGCTTTATGTAGAGGAGTTTCTTTGTTTGTGTCACCTGAATTACTATCTGCTCCATAATGTAATAAAAGTTGTACAATGTTTTCATGTCCACATTTACTGGCTTTATGTAAAGGTGTTTCTTCATTGGTGTCACATGAATTAATATCTGCTCCTTCCTCTAATAAAAGTTGTACAGTGCTTTTACGTCCCCATTCACTGGCTTTATATAGAGGAGTTTCTTCGTTTATGTCACTTGAATTAATATCTGCTCCATTATATAATAAAAGTTGTGCAATACTTTCGTGTCCACATTCACTGGCTTTATTTAGAGGAGTTTCTTCGTTTATGTCACTTGAATTAATATCTGCTCCATTATTTAATAAAAGTTGTACAATGCTTTCATGTCCCCATTCACTGGCTTTATATAGAGGAGTTTCTTCGTTTATGTCACTTGAATTAATATCTGCTCCATTATCTAATAAAAGTTGTACAGTGCTTTTACGTCCCCATTCACTCGCTTTATATAGAGGAGTTTTTTCGTTTATGTCACTTGAATTAATATCTGCTCCATTATGTAATAAAAGTTGAACAATGCTTTCATGTCCACATTTACTTGCTCTATGTAGAGGTGTGTCTTCGTCAATGTCACTTGAATTAATATCTGCTCCATTATAAAATAAAAGTTGTACAATGCTTTCATGTCCCCATTCACTGGCTTTATATAGAGGAGTTTCTTCGTTTATGTCACTTGAATTAATATCCGCTCCATTATGTAATAAAAGTTGTACAATACTTTCATGTCCACATTTACTGGCTTTATGTAAAGGAATTTCTTCGTTTGTGTCACTTGAATTAATATCTGCTCCATTATAGAATAAAAGCTGTACAATGCTTTCATGTCCCCGTTCACTGGCTTTATGTAGAGGTGTTTCTTTGCTTGTGTCAAATGAATTAATATCTGCTCCTTTTTTTAATAAAAGTTGTACAATGCTTTCATGTCCACATTTACTGGCTTTATGTAGAGGTGTTTCTTCGTTTATGTCACATGAATTAATATCTGCTCCTTTATCTAATAAAAGCTGTACCGTGCTAACATGACCCCTTCCACTGGCTTTATGTAGAGGAGTTTCTTTGCTTGTGTCAAATGAATTAATATCTGCTCCTTTTTCTAATATAATTTGAACAGTGCCTTCACGTCCCCGTTCGCTGGCTTTATGTAGAGGAGTTTCTTCGTATCTGTCACATGAATTAATATCTGCTCCATTATCTAATAAAAGTTGAACAGTGCTTTCAAATCCGAATTGACTGGCATTAAGGAGAAGTGTTTCTTTGTTTATGTAGGTTAGATTAATATCTGCTCCATTATGTAATAAAAGTTGTACAATGCTTTCATGTCCCCAGTAACTGGCTTTATGTAAAGGAGTTTCTTCGTTTGTGTCACATGAATTAATATCTGCTCCATTATCTAATAAAAGTTGTACAGTGCTTTCATGTCCACATTTACTGGCTTTATGTAGAGGAGTTTCTTTGTTTGTGTCACATGAATAAATATCTGCTCCTTTTTCTAATAAAATTTGAACAGTGCCTTTACGTCCCCGTTCGCTGGCTTTATGTAGAGAATTTTCTTTGTATTTGTCACATGAATTAATATCTGCTCCATTATCTAATAAAAGTTGTACAGTGCTTTCATGTCCACATCCACTGGCTTTATGTAGAGGAGTTTCTTTGTATTTGTCGCAATAATTAATATCTGCTCCTTTTTCTAATAAAATTTGAACAGTGCCTTTACGTCCCCGTTCGCTGGCTTTATGTAGAGAATTTTCTTTGTATTTGTCACAAGAATTAATATCTGCTCCATTATCTAATAAAAGTTGAACAATGGTTTCAAGTTCCCATTCACTTGCATTAAGGAGAAGTGTTTCTTTGTTTGTGTCGCATAGATTAATCTCTGCTCCATTATCTAATAAAAGTTGTACAGTGCTTTTACGTCCATACTTAATTGCTTTATCTAGAGGGATTTCTTCGTTTGCGTCACATGAATGGATATCTGCACCGTTTTCTAATAAAAGTTGAACAGTGCCTATATGTTCCCATGCACTGGCTTTATGTAGAGGAGTTTCTTTGTCTTCGTTGCATGAATTAATATCTGCTCCTTTATCTAATAAAAGTTGTGCAGTGCTTTCGTGTCCTCGTTTACACGTTTTATGTAGAGGAGTTTCTTCATTTCTGTCACATGAATTTATATTTGCTCCATTATCTAATAAAAGTTGTACAATGTTTTCGTGTCCTCCTTTACACGCTTTATGTAGAGGAGTTTGTTTGTTTTTGTCGCATGAATTAATATCTGCTCCTTTTTCTAATAAAAGTTGCACAGTGCCTTCATGGCCACATTTATTGGCTTTATTAGACATGTAAAATATGCTAGATCCTTTTTTACTTGCTTTATGTAGAGGTGTTTCTTTGTTTTTTGTCACATGAATGAATATCTGCTCCTTTTTCTAATAAAAGTTGAACAGTGCCTATACGTCCCCATTCATTGGCTTTATGTAGAGGAGTATTTTCGTTTGTGTCACATGAATTAACATCTGCTCCTTTTTCTAATAAAAGTTGTACAGTGCGTTCATGTCCGCCTTCACTAGCTCGATGAAGAGTAGTTTCTTTGCTTTTGTTGCATGAATTAATATCTGCTCCTTTTCACTACTGAATTAAAAATCCACTGATATTCCCAAAAATTGACTGACATTGTCTGACATCCACTGTACATTGACTGTACCTCACTGTACATTTCACTGACTTCCACTGTACCCCACTGTATCCCACTGTACATTTCTACTGAACATCACTGTATCCCACTGTACGCCACTGTACAGTCCTACTGACTTCCACTGTACCCCACTGTACGCCACTGTACAGGGCACTGACCAGCACTGTACCCAACTGTACTCCACTGTACCGGGCACTGACCAGCACTGTACCCCACTGTAGGCCACTGTACTATTAATTTGAGAAAAAAATCAGATTTTTAAATCTTTCATATACACTGTATATTTTTTCTTCGATATCTATTTTTATTATGCCGTATATGTATACAGATAACTTGACAGAAGAATGCAACAGGTCGTTAAATTTGTTTAATACGTTTAATTTATTAAATGTTATTAAGTGTTATTGAATGTTACGATCACAAAAATGATAAATTTTTTCTACAAGGTGAAAGTTTTGAATTTTACATGTTGAATCTGATTATTTAAAAAGTGCATGCCATTATGTTTATTCTGCCAGTCATTGGAAAATCACACCCCCCCCCACCAACCAGCAATGTTACATATTAATAATTTTTATTGATGATATATGACAAATGATCGGATTGTTAATTCTCTGTGTCTTACGAGCTGTGTTTCAGCCACTAAACACAGTCAATTAAACACATGAACAGAATCCACAAAATATATCTATGCTTGTTTTTTGTGTACACATGTCCATTTATTATGACTGCCCGCTTGACTACACAGGTATATTTTGAAGATAGCGTGCGAGTTTCTAGAGCTCATTTGTTCATTGATTTCTTTTGATTAAAAAATTCAAAAATACATGTACATTGCAAATGTCGGGTTTTAATTTTACAAAATAACACCAACTGCAAAATACATTATAAATTTTAAACATAATCAGAAACATAGTAAGCAGTAATTAACAGTTTCATTAATTTCAGCAAAAAATAAAACGAAGGATTGAAATCAAGGAAGGTTGTGACATGCTGTAATATTCGTAGCTGTACAGTTTTCTTAAAATATGATTTACTATTAAATATGTTTTAGAAATAAAATATAATATGCCCTACTCTACACACTATTTTTGTATACTGAGAGAGAGAGAGAGAGAGAGAGAGAGAGAGAGAGAGAGAGAGAGAGAGAGATTACAGGTATATCACTTCCTGACTATATTGTACGGGTGACATTTGTAGTTGTAGAAAAGTTCACAATAAAATCTATGTTGAAACAGGCGGTTATGATGCCGTAAGGGGATTTTAACGTGCTTATACCATTCTGACTCGGGGCCCCAAGTTTTAGCACTAGAAAATTCATGAGAGAGAGAGAGAGAGAGAGAGAGAGAGAGATTAATCCGAAATCAATTAGGTTAAGAATTTGTTTGTCTATTAATCTGCTTCTTTTACATATCGATTATTTTTCTTTATGTCTCAAGTTTATCTTTGCCAACTTACTCCCGGGTTTTAGAAAAATATCTAAAAACTTTACGTCAAAAAATAAAATGTAACATGGATAATAACCCAATAACCCCCCCCCCTTTTTTTTCCCAAATCCTTTGATTCTCCTTGCAGAACTGTGCTTTGTCGAAACGATTCATGTTAAGCAATCGGTTAATGAAATTAATGCGCCTTTTTAATTTTGACCTCGATGTGAAATCACTATTAAATAGATATAATAAATCCCACTTTTGTGCAAACATTACATGCAAGTAGTCCTACATGTAAGTAAAAAGTAAATAATAATAATCTTTTAAGACAGATTTTAGATTATTATGATCCCTATGCACCCGGCAACCGTAATGATTTTTTTAATCAAAAGTGAAAATACAGACTTTTTGTTTTAACAGTGTATTTCCCCGACGTTTACATCTGTTCATTCCTATGCCCCAACACATACACAGGTGGTCAGTTTTCACACCTTGTCGCAGTCAACCGGGCGTGTGTATAGTCTGGGCCTTTCTGTTAGTTCCGAGTTTTTCGTTGTTCCCAGACAGACAAAAGATTTTGTAGATTATGTAGACATACACAAAGGAGGAGACAGTAGACCGTCGATATAATAAAAATTCTTGTTAGCGTTGACTTTCATTCATTTAGAATTTTTAAGACAATCATTAAATAACGAACTTTAAATCATTTGAAACCATGGACTTTATTCCGTAACTAAAAATAAATACATAATTTAACTTTTTTAATGCCAAGATGCATGTAGATTTTAAAGCTGTCAGCATTACTACATGTTACCGGTAGTACTTTATTTAAATACTAAAATATTCGTATGTTAGAGAGAGAGAGAGAGAGAAAGAGAGAGAGAGAGAGAGAGAGAGAGAGAGAGAGAGAGAGAGAGAGAGAGAGAGTTTATAGTAGATTTGAAACTATCTTGTCTGCTATCATACAATATACTGGTTTCAGTAAATGAAGGGAAAAAAACAGAAGAAAAAACGAAAGACTGGTTTAAAGGCCGAACATTTTTAACGGGTGGTAAATCTCAGGCGAAGACGGGGCTTGATTTTTAGAGGTGTGAAAGCCTCCGGGCCTGGAGGTCTATCTGCGGTTGTGAACGCTGCCAATAACTATACACAGGAAGCAAATATTACACGATATAAAAAATTAGTCAGAATTGGTCTTAGTTTGAATATCGTATTGTTCTAATGACCATACAAAGCGGTTTTATACGGAAATGTCGTCTGAATTTTCTCTAAGATCAAGAGCACGTGTGTAAAGCACAATTTTAAAAATTCAATAGACTAATTCAGCTTTACAAATTTAACTCAGTACATTTTGTTTAGCACTTGACATTGTTTAAGACGTTAATTTTAACAAATATAATTGTGTAAGAAAACCATACGATCAGTAAGAATGTTGAATGTAAAGGCAGCCATTATACGATGACAATTTACTAATGGAGTTCGTTTTCCATGGAGTGACGTTTTCGTGCAACAAGTTCCAATTGAGTTTATAACCAGTAAATACAGCTTTAATAGCTCATAAGTTTGTTTAAGAAAAGAAAATTTTGTATGCAAGTTTTGAGCTGAATGCTCATTCATCGTGGAATTTATTAGGCCATATACATTCAATATGATTCAAAAATAAATTGCGTATATATCAATTAATGAATAGTGAAAATATTTTTCTCTTTTATCTGACCCTTACACAATTCACTTATTACGGAAAGAGAAAAAAACATGTTTGCCTATTAATTGAGGTTTCGCCTATAATTTAAGGGATGCTAAAATAAAATTGTGATGCAGCAAAAATATCGCGGGGGGGGGGGTGGGGGGGTATGTCTTTCTGACTTAAGAGGAGAATAGTTACATGTACAACATATCATAGAGAGAGAGAGAGAGAGAGAGAGAGAGAGAGAGAGAGAGAGAGAGAGAGAGAGAGAGAGAGAGAGAGAAAGAGAGAGAGAGAGAGAGGGGGGAGGGAAGGAGGGGATATATTTTTCTTATTAAAACTATTTAAAACTATGTCACTACATGTATATCATGGCAACATTCTTCGCTGTGCAAGAGAAGATACATGTAGATGTTTCACATGTGGTGATAACAAACAGTGTTCAAATTTAAAAGTATATAATTAAAAGTACCGTAATAGAGTGAAATATAATTTGAACACTGTTTGTTATCACCACATTTCATTTTAAAATAACACCATACTTATTTTGATATCCGCGACTGGTGGTGGTGGGGGGGGGGGGGAGAAAATGTTTAAATATTTTCTTAATGTTTTATATTCGACTTGATTTAAGTAATAAAAAAAACCGCATCTAAAATGATGAATATAAAGATCTAGAGTATACCGTTTATTCATACATGTAATGTTTTTAAAAATATATATATTTATATAATTTATATATAAAATATATATTTCAAATGGATTTAATAATCTAAAGACCAAAAACACCCTTATAATGAATTACATAATATCTTGAACAAGGTGTCAGACTGACAATTTACAGGACGCGAAGCCGAAAACCATGGGTTCCCTCATGGAGGTTTAATTCAAGTTAAAAGCACATTTCTTTGAAATCTTACTGGTTATTTCTTTGTATTGATGTTGAAAAGATACAGAAAAAGGTGCCAGGATAGATTCCAAAAGATTTAGGAGTTTTCCTTGGTGATTAACCATACTGATAATTAATGAGAAACAGATAATCATGGGTTCTGTCATTGGGGTGGAATTTTTTAACAAAAGCATTATCATTTAACTAATGCTGTTTTATTTCTTTGTATTGATGTTATAAAAGATAAGTTAGGCTGCAATATTTACACAAAAAGACTAAGTAGGTGTCCTGTGTGATTAACTGTACTGACATTTCAACGCGAAGCCAAAACCATGGGTTCCTTCATGGAGGTTTAAATTCAAGTTAAAAGCACTTTTCTTTTAAATTTACTGGTTATTTCCTGTATTGATGTAATAAAAGTTAAAAAGGGTGCCAGGATAAATTCAAAAAGATTTAGGAGTTTTTCTTAGTGACTCACTATACTAATTTTCTCTGTATGAACTGAAAATTATGAGCTCTTTTTTGGGCTGCAATTTCTGAATAAAATGATTTCTCACACTTAATTAATGCTGATTTTTCCTTGTATTCATTTAATAACAGGTAATTTAGGGTGCAAATATTAGGGTTAGGGTTAGGGTTAGGGTTTTAGGGTTAGGGGTTAGGGTTAGGGGTTAGGGTTTAGGGTTAGGGTAAGTGTTTCGGTTTAGGGTAAAGGCATATTTACGAAATCATTTGCTGTATCAACTCGTCAATGTCACCGAATTGTCACGTGGTCTTTGAAGGGCGGAGTTAAAGGTGGATGATATATATATAGTGATTGTGTTTAGGTTAAATTTCTTTTAGCAGCCATTTTACCTTACATTTAAACTGAAACCATAAACTTGATGTTGAACCCTGCATGGGGGTTAAGTTTTGAACTTATACTTCAGTAGAAGCTCTTTTAAGACGAAAATAAAATCATTTAATGTTCCGCTTTGCATTAAAATTTACAGAAATCAATTAGGCCTACATATTGCAAATCAATTTCAACAAGAGTCCCCCTCTAACTAATGATAATCATTAACAATCATTCATGAATATTAACAACACTTATAAAGCCTTCAAGTATAGCAACTCTCAATTTTACCAAAAAAATTTGACGGGTACTTTTTCCCCCGAAACTGTCCCTTGCTACCAAAAGGTTCTTCGATTTCAACTGATTGTCTATGATTAAGATTACTGTAATATAAGCAATATATTCCAAAACATTAGAAGGTTTCCTTGTTGATTGACCATACAGATAATTTAACGAGAAACAGAAAGTCATGGGCTAATTCATTGGGGTGGAACTTTTAAACAAAAGCAATTATCATTTAACTAATGCTGTCTATTTCTTTGTATTGATGTAATAAAAGATAGATTAGGCTGCAAATATTAAAACAAAGAGACTTAGTAGGTTCCTATGTGATTAAATTGTACTGACATTTCAACGCGAAGCCGAAAACCATGGGTTCCCTCATGGAGGTTTAAATTCAAGTTAAAAGCACATTTCTTTGAAATCTTACTGGTTATTTCTTTGTATTGTGTTGAAAAGATACAGAAAAAGGTGCCAGGATAGATTCCAAAAGATTTAGGAGTTTTCCTTGGTGATTAACCATACTGATAATTTAATGAGAAACAGATAATCATGGGTTCTGTCATTGGGGTGGAATTTTTTAACAAAAGCATTTATCATTTAACTAATGCTGTTTTATTTCTTTGTATTGATGTTATAAAAGATAAGTTAGGCTGCAAATATTTACACAAAAAGACTAAGTAGGTGTCCTGTGTGATTAACTGTACTGACATTTCAACGCGAAGCCAAAAACCATGGGTTCCTTCATGGAGGTTTAAATTCAAGTTAAAAGCACTTTTCTTTTAAATTTTACTGGTTATTTCCTTGTATTGATGTAATAAAAGTTAAAAAAGGGTGCCAGGATAAATTCAAAAAGATTTAGGAGTTTTTCTTAGTGACTCACTATACTAATTTTCTCTGTATGAACTGAAAATTATGAGCTCTTTTTTGGGCTGCAATTTCTGAATAAAATGATTTCTCACACTTAATTAATGCTGATTTTTCCTTGTATTCATTTAATAACAGGTAATTTAGGGTGCCAAATATTAGGGTAGGGTTAGGGTTTAGGTTAGGGTTATGGTAGGGTTAGGGTTGTTGGGTTTAGGGGTTAGGGTAGGGTTAGGGTAAAGGCATATTTACGAAATCATTTGCTGTATCAACTCGTCAATGTCACCGAATTGTCACGTGGTCTTTGAAGGGCGGAGTTAAAGGTGGATTGATATATATATAGTGATTGTTGTTTAGGTTAAATTTCTTTAGCAGCCATTTTACCTTACATTTAAACCTGAAACCATAAACTTGATGTTGAACCCTGCATGGGGGTTAAGTTTTGAACTTATACTTCAGTAGAAGCTCTTTTAAGACGAAAATAAAAATCATTTAATGTTCCGTTTGCATTAAAATTTACAGAAATCAATTAGGCCTACATATTGCAAATCAATTTCAACAAGAGTCCCCCCTCTAACTAATGATAATCATTAACAATCATTTCATGAATATTAACAACACTTATAAGCCTTCAAGTATAGCAACTCTCAATTTTACCAAAAAATTTGACGGGTACTTTTTCCCCCCGAAACTGTCCCTTGCTACCAAAAGGTTCTTCGATTTCAATGATTGTCTATGATTAAGATTACTGTAATATAAGCAATATATTCCAAAACATTTAGAAGGTTTCCTTGTTGATTGACCATACAGATAATTTAACGAGAAACAGAAAGTCATGGGCTAATTCATTGGGGTGGAACTTTTAAACAAAAGCATTTATCATTTAACTAATGCTGTCTATTTCTTTGTATTGATGTAATAAAAGATAGATTAGGCTGCAAATATTAAAACAAAGAGACTTAGTAGGTTCCTATGTGATTAAATTGTACTGACATTTCAACGCGAAGCCGAAAACCATGGGTTCCCTCATGGAGTTTAAATTCAAGTTAAAAGCACATTTCTTTGAAATCTTACTGGTTATTTCTTTGTATTGATGTTGAAAGATACAGAAAAAGGTGCCAGGATAGATTCCAAAAGATTTAGGAGTTTTCCTTGGTGATTAACCATACTGATAATTTAATGAGAAACAGATAATCATGGGTTCTGTCATTGGGGTGGAATTTTTTAACAAAAGCATTTATCATTTAACTAATGCTGTTTTATTTCTTTGTATTGATGTTATAAAAGATAAGTTAGGCTGCAAATATTACACAAAAAGACTAAGTAGGTGTCCTGTGTGATTAACTGTACTGACATTTCAACGCGAAGCCAAAAACCATGGGTTCCTTCATGGAGGTTTAAATTCAAGTTAAAAAGCACTTTTCTTTTAAATTTTACTGGTTATTTCCTTGTATTGATGTAATAAAAGTTAAAAAAGGGTGCCAGGATAAATTCAAAAAGATTTAGGAGTTTTTCTTAGTGACTCACTATACTAATTTTCTCTGTATGAACTGAAAATTATGAGCTCTTTTTGGGCTGCAATTTCTGAATAAAATGATTTCTCACACTTAATAATGCTGATTTTCCCTTGTATTCATTTAATAACAGGTAATTTAGGGTGCAAATAATAGGGTTAGGGTTAGGGTTAGGGGTTAGGGTTAGGGTTAGGGTTAGGGTTGGTTAGGGTTAGGGTTAGGGTTAGGGTTAGGGTAAAGGCATATTTACGAAATCATTTGCTGTATCAACTCGTCAATGTCACCGAATTGTCACGTGGTCTTTGAAGGGCGGAGTTAAAGGTGGATTGATATATATATAGTGATTGTTGTTTAGGTTAAATTTCTTTAGCAGCCATTTTACCTTACATTTAAACCTGAAACCATAAACTTGATGTTGAACCCTGCATGGGGGTTAAGTTTTGAACTTATACTTCAGTAGAAGCCTTTTTAAGACGAAAATAAAAATCATTTAATGTTCCGCTTTGCATTAAAATTTACAGAAATCAATTAGGCCTACATATTGCAAATCAATTTCAACAAGAGTCCCCCCTCTAACTAATGATAGTCATTAACAATCATTTCATGAATATTAACAACACTTATAAGCCTTCAAGTATAGCAACTCTCAATTTTACCAAAACAATTTGACGGGTGCTTTTTCCCCCCGAAACTGTCCCTTGCTACCAAAAGGTTCTTCGATTTCAACTGATTGTCTATGATTAAGATTACTGTAATATAAGCAATATATTCCAAAAGATTTAGAAGGTTTCCTTGTTGATTGACCATACAGATAATTTAACGAGAAACAGAAAGTCATGGGCTAATTCATTGGGGTGGAACTTTTAAACAAAAGCATTTATCATTTAACTAATGCTGTCTATTTCTTTGTATTGATGTAATAAAAGATAGATTAGGCTGCAAATATTAAAACAAAGAGACTTAGTAGGTTTCCTATGTGATTAAATTGTACTGACATTTCAACGCGAAGCCGAAAACCATGGGTTCCCTCATGAGGTTTAAATTCAAGTTAAAAGCACATTTCTTTGAAATCTTACTGGTTATTTCTTTGTATTGATGTTGAAAAGATACAGAAAAAGGTGCCAGGATAGATTCCAAAAGATTTAGGAGTTTTTCCTTGGTGATTAACCATACTGATAATTTAATGAGAAACAGATAATCATGGGTTCTGTCATTGGGGTGGAATTTTTTAACAAAAGCATTTATCATTTAACTAATGCTGTTTTATTTCTTTGTATTGATGTTATAAAACATAAGTTAGGCTGCAAATATTTACACAAAAAGACTAAGTAGGTGTCCTGTGTGATTAACTGTACTGACATTTCAACGCGAAGCCGAAAACCATGGGTTCCTTCATGGAGGTTTAAATTCAAGTTAAAAGCACTTTTCTTTTAAATTTTACTGGTTATTTCCTTGTATTGATGTAATAAAAGTTAAAAAGGGTGCCAGGATAAATTCAAAAAGATTTAGGAGTTTTTCTTAGTGACTCACTATACTAATTTTCTCTGTATGAACTGAAAATTATGAGCTCTTTTTTGGGCTGCAATTTCTGAATAAATGATTTCTCACACTTAATTAATGCTGATTTTTCCTTGTATTCACTTAATAACAGGTAATTTAGGGTGCAAATATTAGGGTTAGGGTTAGGGTTAGGGTTAGGGTTAGGGGTTAGGGTTAGGGGTTAGGGTTAGGGTTAGGGTTAGGGTTAGGGTAAAGGCATATTTACGAAATCATTTGCTGTATCAACTCGTCAATGTCACCGAATTGTCACGTGGTCTTTGAAGGGCGGAGTTAAAGGTGGATTGATATATATATAGTGATTGTTGTTTAGGTTAAATTTCTTTAGCAGCCATTTTACCTTACATTTAAACCTGAAACCATAAACTTGATGTTGAACCCTGCATGGGGGTTAAGTTTTGAACTTATACTTCAGTAGAAGCCTTTTTAAGACGAAAATAAAAATCATTTAATGTTCCGCTTTGCATTAAAATTTACAGAAATCAATTAGGCCTACATATTGCAAATCAATTTCAACAAGAGTCCCCCCTCTAACTAATGATAGTCATTAACAATCATTTCATGAATATTACAACACTTATAAGCCTTCAAGTATAGCAACTCTCAATTTTACCAAAACAATTTGACGGGTGCTTTTTCCCCCCGAAACTGTCCCTTGCTACCAAAAGGTTCTTCGATTTCAACTGATTGTCTATGATTAAGATTACTGTAATATAAGCAATATATTCCAAAAGATTTAGAAGGTTTCCTTGTTGATTGACCATACAGATAATTTAACGAGAAACAGAAAGTCATGGGCTAATTCATTGGGGTGGAACTTTTAAACAAAAGCATTTATCATTTAACTAATGCTGTCTATTTCTTTGTATTGATGTAATAAAAGATAGATTAGGCTGCAAATATTAAAACAAAGAGACTTAGTAGGTTTCCTATGTGATTAAATTGTACTGACATTTCAACGCGAAGCCGAAAACCATGGGTTCCCTCATGGAGGTTTAAATTCAAGTTAAAAGCACATTTCTTTGAAATCTTACTGGTTATTTCTTGTATTGATGTTGAAAAGATACAGAAAAAGGTGCCAGGATAGATTCCAAAAGATTTAGGAGTTTTCCTTGGTGATTAACCATACTGATAATTTAATGAGAAACAGATAATCATGGGTTCTGTCATTGGGGTGGAATTTTTTAACAAAAGCATTTATCATTTAACTAATGCTGTTTTATTTCTTTGTATTGATGTTATAAAACATAAGTTAGGCTGCAAATATTTACACAAAAAGACTAAGTAGGTGTCCTGTGTGATTAACTGTACTGACATTTCAACGCGAAGCCGAAAACCATGGGTTCCTTCATGGAGGTTTAAATTCAAGTTAAAAGCACTTTTCTTTTAAATTTTACTGGTTATTTCCTTGTATTGATGTAATAAAAGTTAAAAAAGGGTGCCAGGATAAATTCAAAAAGATTTAGGAGTTTTTCTTAGTGACTCACTATACTAATTTTCTCTGTATGAACTGAAAATTATGAGCTCTTTTTTGGGCTGCAATTTCTGAATAAAATGATTTCTCACACTTAATTAATGCTGATTTTTCCTTGTATTCACTTAATAACAGGTAATTTAGGGTGCAAATATTAGGGTTAGGGTTAGGGTTAGGGGTTAGGGTTAGGGGTTAGGGTTAGGGTTAGGGTTAGGGTAAAGGCATATTTACGAAATCATTTGCTGTATCAACTCGTCAATGTCACCGAATTGTCACGTGGTCTTTGAAGGGCGGAGTTAAAGGTGGATTGATATATATATAGTGATTGTTGTTTAGGTTAAATTTCTTTAGCAGCCATTTTACCTTACATTTAACCTGAAACCATAAACTTGATGTTGAACCCTGCATGGGGGTTAAGTTTGAACTTATACTTCAGTAGAAGCTCTTTTAAGACGAAAATAAAATCATTTAATGTTCCGCTTTGCATTAAAATTTACAGAAATCAATTAGGCCTACATATTGCAAATCAATTTCAACAAGAGTCCCCCCTCTAACTAATGATAATCATTAACAATCATTTCATGAATATTAACAACACTTATAAGCCTTCAAGTATAGCAACTCTCAATTTTACCAAAAAAATTTGACGGGTGCTTTTTCCCCCGAAACTGTCCCTTGCTACCAAAAGGTTCTTCGATTTCAACTGATTGTCTATGATTAAGATTACTGTAATATAAGCAATATATTCCAAAAGATTAGAAGGTTCCTTGTTGATTGACCATACAGATAATTTAACGAGAAACAGAAAGTCATGGGCTAATTCATTGGGGTGGAACTTTTAAACAAAAGCATTTATCATTTAACTAATGCTGTCTATTTCTTTGTATTGATGTAATAAAAGATAGATTAGGCTGCAAATATTAAAACAAAGAGACTTAGTAGGTTTCCTATGTGATTAAATTGTACTGACATTTCAACGCGAAGCCGAAAACCATGGGTTCCCTCATGGAGGTTTAAATTCAAGTTAAAAGCACATTTCTTTGAAATCTTACTGGTTATTTCTTTGTATTGATGTTGAAAAGATACAGAAAAAGGTGCCAGGATAGATTCCAAAAGATTTAGGAGTTTTCCTTGGTGATTAACCATACTGATAATTTAATGAGAAACAGATAATCATGGGTTCTGTCATTGGGGTGGAATTTTTTAACAAAAGCATTTATCATTTAACTAATGCTGTTTTATTTCTTTGTATTGATGTTATAAAACATAAGTTAGGCTGCAATATTTACACAAAAAGACTAAGTAGGTGTCCTGTGTGATTAACTGTACTGACATTTCAACGCGAAGCCGAAAACCATGGGTTCCTTCATGGAGGTTTAATTCAAGTTAAAAGCACTTTTCTTTAAATTTTACTGGTTATTTCCTTGTATTGATGTAATAAAAGTTAAAAAAAGGGTGCCAGGATAAATTCAAAAAGATTTAGGAGTTTTTCTTAGTGACTCACTATACTAATTTTCTCTGTATGAACTGAAAATTATGAGCTCTTTTTTGGGCTGCAATTTCTGAATAAAATGATTTCTCACACTTAATTAATGCTGATTTTTCCTTGTATTCACTTAATAACAGGTAATTTAGGGTGCAAATATTAGGGTTAGGGTTAGGGTTAGGGTTAGGGTTAGGGGTTAGGGTTAGGGGTTAGGGTTAGGGTTAGGTTAGGGTTAGGGTAAAGGCATATTTACGAAATCATTTGCTGTATCAACTCGTCAATGTCACCGAATTGTCACGTGGTCTTTGAAGGGCGGAGTTAAAGGTGGATTGATATATATATAGTGATTGTTGTTTAGGTTAAATTTCTTTAGCAGCCATTTTACCTTACATTTAAACCTGAAACCATAAACTTGATGTTGAACCCTGCATGGGGGTTAAGTTTTGAACTTATACTTCAGTAGAAGCTCTTTTAAGACGAAAATAAAAATCATTTAATGTTCCGCTTTGCATTAAAATTTACAGAAATCAATTAGGCCTACATATTGCAAATCAATTTCAACAAGAGTCCCCCCTCTAACTAATGATAATCATTAACAATCATTTCATGAATATTAACAACACTTATAAGCCTTCAAGTATAGCAACTCTCAATTTTACCAAAAAATTTGACGGGTGCTTTTTCCCCCCGAAACTGTCCCTTGCTACCAAAAGGTTCTTCGATTTCAACTGATTGTCTATGATTAAGATTACTGTAATATAAGCAATATATTCCAAAAGATTTAGAAGGTTTCCTTGTTGATTGACCATACAGATAATTTAACGAGAAACAGAAAGTCATGGGCTAATTCATTGGGGTGGAACTTTTAAACAAAAGCATTTATCATTTAACTAATGCTGTCTATTTCTTTGTATTGATGTAATAAAAGATAGATTAGGCTGCAAATATTAAAACAAAGAGACGTAGTAGGTTTCCTATGTGATTAAATTGTACTGACATTTCAACGCGAAGCCGAAAACCATGGGTTCCCTCATGGAGGTTTAAATTCAAGTTAAAAGCACATTTCTTTGAAATCTTACTGGTTTATTTCTTTGTATTGATGTTGAAAAGATACAGAAAAAGGTGCCAGGATAGATTCCAAAAGATTTAGGAGTTTTCCTTGGTGATTAACCATACTGATAATTTAATGAGAAACAGATAATCATGGGTTCTGTCATTGGGGTGGAATTTTTTAACAAAAGCATTTATCATTTAACTAATGCTGTTTTATTTCTTTGTATTGATGTTATAAAACATAAGTTAGGCTGCAAATATTTACACAAAAAGACTAAGTAGGTGTCCTGTGTGATTAACTGTACTGACATTTCAACGCGAAGCCGAAAACCATGGGTTCCTTCATGGAGGTTTAAATTCAAGTTAAAAGCACTTTTCTTTTAAATTTTACTGGTTATTTCCTTGTATTGATGTAATAAAAGTTAAAAAAGGGTGCCAGGATAAATTCAAAAAGATTTAGGAGTTTTTCTTAGTGACTCACTATACTAATTTTCTCTGTATGAACTGAAAATTATGAGCTCTTTTTTGGGCTGCAATTTCTGAATAAAATGATTTCTCACACTTAATTAATGCTGATTTTTCCTTGTATTCACTTAATAACAGGTAATTTAGGGTGCAAATATTAGGGTTAGGGTTAGGGTTAGGGTTAGGGGTTAGGGTTAGGGGTTAGGGTTAGGGTTAGGGTTAGGGTAAAGGCATATTTACGAAATCATTTGCTGTATCAACTCGTCAATGTCACCGAATTGTCACGTGGTCTTTGAAGGGCGGAGTTAAAGGTGGATTGATATATATATAGTGATTGTTGTTTAGGTTAAATTTCTTTAGCAGCCATTTTACCTTACATTTAAACCTGAAACCATAAACTTGATGTTGAACCCTGCATGGGGGTTAAGTTTTGAACTTATACTTCAGTAGAAGCTCTTTTAAGACGAAAATAAAAATCATTTAATGTTCCGCTTTGCATTAAATTACAGAAATCAATTAGGCCTACATATTGCAAATCAATTTCAACAAGAGTCCCCCCTCTAACTAATGATAATCATTAACAATCATTTCATGAATATAACAACACTTATAAGCCTTCAAGTATAGCAACTCTCAATTTTACCAAAAAATTTGACGGGTGCTTTTTCCCCCCGAAACTGTCCTTGCTACCAAAAGGTTCTTCGATTTCAACTGATTGTCTATGATTAAGATTACTGTAATATAAGCAATATATTCCAAAAGATTTAGAAGGTTTCCTTGTTGATTGACCATACAGATAATTTAACGAGAAACAGAAAGTCATGGGCTAATTCATTGGGGTGGAACTTTTAAACAAAAGCATTTATCATTTAACTAATGCTGTCTATTTCTTTGTATTGATGTAATAAAAGATAGATTAGGCTGCAAATATTAAAACAAAGAGACTTAGTAGGTTTCCTATGTGATTAAATTGTACTGACATTTCAACGCGAAGCCGAAAACCATGGGTTCCCTCATGGAGGTTTAAATTCAAGTTAAAAGCACATTTCTTTGAAATCTTACTGGTTATTTCTTTGTATTGATGTTGAAAAGATACAGAAAAAGGTGCCAGGATAGATTCCAAAAGATTTAGGAGTTTTCCTTGGTGATTAACCTACTGATAATTTAATGAGAAACAGATAATCATGGGTTCTGTCATTGGGGTGGAATTTTTTAACAAAAGCATTTATCATTTAACTAATGCTGTTTTATTTCTTTGTATTGATGTTATAAAACATAAGTTAGGCTGCAAATATTTACAAAAAAAGACTAAGTAGGTGTCCTGTGTGATTAACTGTACTGACATTTCAACGCGAAGCCGAAAACCATGGTTCCTTCATGGAGGTTTAAATTCAAGTTAAAAGCACTTTTCTTTTAAATTTTACTGGTTATTCCTTGTATTGATGTAATAAAAGTTAAAAAAGGGTGCCAGGATAAATTCAAAAAGATTTAGGAGTTTTTCTTAGTGACTCACTATACTAATTTTTCTCTGTATGAACTGAAAATTATGAGCTCTTTTTTGGGCTGCAATTTCTGAATAAATGATTTCTCACACTTAATTAATGCTGATTTTTCCTTGTATTCACTTAATAACAGGTAATTTAGGGTGCAAATATTAGGGTTAGGGTTAGGGTTAGGGTTAGGGTTAGGGGTTAGGGTAGGGTTAGGGTTAGGGTTAGGGTAAAGGCATATTTACGAAATCATTTGCTGTATCAACTCGTCAATGTCACCGAATTGTCACGTGGTCTTTGAAGGGCGGAGTTAAAGGTGGATTGATATATATATAGTGATTGTTGTTTAGGTTAAATTTCCTTTAGCAGCCATTTTACCTTACATTTAACCTGAAACCATAAACTTGATGTTGAACCCTGCATGGGGGTTAAGTTTTGAACTTATACTTCAGTAGAAGCTCTTTTAAGACGAAATAAAAATCATTTAATGTTCCGCTTTGCATTAAAATTTACAGAAATCAATTAGGCCTTACATATTGCAAATCAATTTCAACAAGAGTCCCCCCTCTAACTAATGATAATCATTAACAATCATTTCATGAATATTAACAACACTTATAAGCCTTCAAGTATAGCAACTCTCAATTTACCAAAAAATTTGACGGGTGCTTTTTCCCCCCGAAACTGTCCCTTGCTACCAAAAGGTTCTTCGATTTCAACTGATTGTCTATGATTAAGATTACTGTAATATAAGCAATATATTCCAAAAGATTTAGAAGGTTCCTGTTGATTGACCATACAGATAATTTAACGAGAAACAGAAAGTCATGGGCTACTTCATTGGGGTGGAACTTTTAAACAAAAGCATTTATCATTTAACTAATGCCTGTCTATTTCTTTGTATTGATGTAATAAAAGATAGATTAGGCTGCAAATATTAAAACAAAGAGACTTAGTAGTTTCCTATGTGATTAATTGTACTGACATTTCAACGCGAAGCCGAAAACCATGGGTTCCCTCATGGAGGTTTAAATTCAAGTTAAAAGCACATTTCTTTGAAATCTTACTGGTTATTTCTTTGTATTGATGTTGAAAAGATACAGAAAAAGGTGCCAGGATAGATTCCAAAAGATTTAGGAGTTTTCCTTGGTGATTAACCATACTGATAATTTAATGAGAAACAGATAATCATGGGTTCTGTCATTGGGGTGGAATTTTTTAACAAAAGCATTTATCATTTAACTAATGCTGTTTTATTTCTTTGTATTGATGTTATAAAACATAAGTTAGGCTGCAAATATTTACACAAAAAGACTAAGTAGGTGTCCTGTGTGATTAACTGTACTGACATTTCAACGCGAAGCCGAAAACCATGGGTTCCTTCATGGAGGTTTAAATTCAAGTTAAAAGCACTTTTCTTTTAAATTTTACTGGTTATTTCCTTGTATTGATGTAATAAAAGTTAAAAAAGGGTGCCAGGATAAATTCAAAAAGATTTAGGAGTTTTTCTTAGTGACTCACTATACTAATTTTCTCTGTATGAACTGAAAATTATGAGCTCTTTTTTGGGCTGCAATTTCTGAATAAAATGATTTCTCACACTTAATTAATGCTGATTTTTCCTTGTATTCACTTAATAACAGGTAATTTAGGGTGCAAATATTAGGGTTAGTTAGGGTTAGGGTTAGGGTTAGGGGTTAGGTATAGGGTTAGGGTTTAGGGTTAGGGTTAGGGTTAGGGTTAGGTAAGGCATATTTACGAAATCATTTGCTGTATCAACTCGTCAATGTCACGAATTGTCACGTGGTCTTTGAAGGGCGGAGTTAAAGGTGGATTGATATATATATAGTGATTGTTGTTAGGTTAAATTTCTTTAGCAGCCATTTTACCTTACATTTAAACCTGAAACCATAACTTGATGTTGAACCCTGCATGGGGGTTAAGTTTTGAACTTATACTTCAGTAGAAGCTCTTTTAAGACGAAAATAAAATCATTTAATGTTCCGCTTGTGCATTAAAATTACAGAAATCAATTAGGCCTACATATTGCAAATCAATTTCAACAAGAGTCCCCCCCTCTAACTAATGATAATCATTAACAATCATTTCATGAATATTAACAACACTTATAAGCCTTCAAGTATAGCACTCTCAATTTTACCAAAAAATTTGACGGGTGCTTTTTCCCCCCGAAACTGTCCCTTGCTACCAAAAGGTTCTTCGATTTCAACTGATTGTCTATGATTAAGATTACTGTATATATAAGCAATATATTCCAAAAGATTTAGAAGGTTTCCTTGTTGATTGACCATACAGATAATTTAACGAGAAACAGAAAGTCATGGGCTAATTCATTGGGGTGGAACTTTTAAACAAAAGCATTTATCATTTAACTAATGCTGTCTATTTCTTTGTATTGATGTAATAAAAGATAGATTAGGCTGGCAAATATTAAAACAAAGAGACTTAGTAGGTTTCCTATGTGATTAAATTGTACTGACATTTCAACGCGAAGCCGAAAAACCATGGGTTCCCTCATGGAGGTTTAAATTCAAGTTAAAAGCACATTTCTTTGAAATCTTACTGGTTATTTCTTTGTATTGATGTTGAAAAGATACAGAAAAAGGTGCCAGGATAGATTCCAAAAGATTTAGGAGTTTTCCTTGGTGATTAACCATACTGATAATTTAATGAGAAACAGATAATCATGGGTTCTGTCATTGGGGTGGAATTTTTTAACAAAAGCATTTATCATTTAACTAATGCTGTTTTATTTCTTTGTATTGATGTTATAAAACATAAGTTAGGCTGCAAATATTTACACAAAAAGACTAAGTAGGTGTCCTGTGTGATTAACTGTACTGACATTTCAACGCGAGCCGAAAACCATGGGTTCCTTCATGGAGGTTTAAATTCAAGTTAAAAGCACTTTTCTTTTAAATTTACTGGTTATTTCCTTGTATTGATGTAATAAAAGTTAAAAAAGGGTGCCAGGATAAATTCAAAAAGATTTAGGAGTTTTCTTAGTGACTCACTATACTAATTTTCTCTGTATGAACTGAAAATTATGAGCTCTTTTTGGGCTGCAATTTCTGAATAAAATGATTTCTCACACTTAATTAATGCTGATTTTCCTTGTATTCACTTAATAACAGGTAATTTAGGGTGCAAATATTAGGGTTAGGGTTAGGGTTAGGGTTAGGGGTTAGGGTTAGGGGTAGGGTTAGGGTTAGGGTTAGGGTTAGGGTAAAGGCATATTTACGAAATCATTTGCTGTATCAACTCGTCAATGTCACCGAATTGTCACGTGGTCTTTGAAGGGCGGAGTTAAAGGTGAATTGATATATATAGTGATTGTTGTTTAGGTTAAATTTCTTTAGCAGCCATTTACCTTACATTTAAACCTGAAACCATAAACTTGATGTTGAACCCTGCATGGGGGTTAGTTTTGAACTTATACTTCAGTAGAAGCTCTTTTAAGACGAAAATAAAAATCATTTAATGTTCCGCTTTGCATTAAAATTTACAGAAATCAATTAGGCCTACATATTGCAAATCAATTTCAACAAGAGTCCCCCCTCTAACTAATGATAATCATTAACAATCATTTCATGAATATTAACAACACTTATAAGCCTTCAAGTATAGCAACTCTCAATTTTACCAAAAAAATTTGACGGGTGCTTTTTCCCCCCGAAACTGTCCCTTGCTACCAAAAGGTTCTTCGATTTCAACTGATTGTCTATGATTAAGATTACTGTATATAAGCAATATATTCCAAAAGATTTAGAAGGTTTCCTTGTTGATTGACCATACAGATAATTTAACGAGAAACAGAAAGTCATGGGCTAATTCATTGGGGTGGAACTTTTAAACAAAAGCATTTATCATTAACTAATGCTGTCTATTTCTTTGTATTGATGTAATAAAAGATAGATTAGGCTGCAAATATTAAAACAAAGAGACTTAGTAGGTTTCCTATGTGATTAAATTGTACTGACATTTCAACGCGAAGCCGAAAACCATGGTTCCCTCATGGAGGTTTAAATTCAAGTTAAAAGCACATTTCTTTGAAATCTTACTGGTTATTTCTTTGTATTGATGTTGAAAAGATACAGAAAAAGGTGCCAGGATAGATTCCAAAAGATTTAGGAGTTTTCCTTGGTGATTAACCATACTGATAATTTAATGAGAAACAGATAATCATGGGTTCTGTCATTGGGGTGGAATTTTTTAACAAAAGCATTTATCATTTAACTAATGCTGTTTTATTTCTTTGTATTGATGTTATAAAACATAAGTTAGGCTGCAAATATTTACACAAAAAGACTAAGTAGGTGTCCTGTGTGATTAACTGTACTGACATTTCAACGCGAAGCCGAAAACCATGGGTTCCTTCATGGAGGTTTAAATTCAAGTTAAAAGCACTTTTCTTTTAAATTTTACTGGTTATTTCCTTGTATTGATGTAATAAAAGTTAAAAAAGGGTGCCAGGATAAATTCAAAAAGATTTAGGAGTTTTTCTTAGTGACTCACTATACTAATTTTCTCTGTATGAACTGAAAATTATGAGCTCTTTTTTGGGCTGCAATTTCTGAATAAAATGATTTCTCACACTTAATTAATGCTGATTTTTCCTTGTATTCACTTAATAACAGGTAATTTAGGGTGCAAATATTAGGGTTAGGGTTAGGGTTAGGGGTTAGGGTTAGGGGTTAGGGTTAGGGTTAGGGTTAGGGTTAGGGTAAAGGCATATTTACGAAATCATTTGCTGTATCAACTCGTCAATGTCACCGAATTGTCACGTGGTCTTTGAAGGGCGGAGTTAAAGGTGGATTGATATATATATAGTGATTGTTGTTTAGGTTAAATTTCTTTAGCAGCCATTTTACCTTACATTTAAACCTGAAACCATAAACTTGATGTTGAACCCTGCATGGGGGTTAAGTTTTGAACTTATACTTCAGTAGAAGCTCTTTTAAGACGAAAATAAAAATCATTTAATGTTCCGCTTTGCATTAAAATTTACAGAAATCAATTAGGCCTACATATTGCAAATCAATTTCAACAAGAGTCCCCCCTCTAACTAATGATAATCATTAACAATCATTTCATGAATATTAACAACACTTATAAGCCTTCAAGTATAGCAACTCTCAATTTTACCAAAACAATTTGACGGGTGCTTTTTCCCCCCGAAACTGTCCCTTGCTACCAAAAGGTTCTTCGATTTCAACTGATTGTCTATGATTAAGATTACTGTAATATAAGCAATATATTCCAAAAGATTTAGAAGGTTTCCTTGTTGATTGACCATACAGATAATTTAACGAGAAACAGAAAGTCATGGGCTAATTCATTGGGGTGGAACTTTTAAACAAAAGCATTTATCATTTAACTAATGCTGTCTATTTCTTTGTATTGATGTAATAAAAGATAGATTAGGCTGCAAATATTAAAACAAAGAGACTTAGTAGGTTTCCTATGTGATTAAATTGTACTGACATTTCAACGCGAAGCCGAAAACCATGGGTTCCCTCATGGAGGTTTAAATTCAAGTTAAAAGCACATTTCTTTGAAATCTTACTGGTTATTTCTTTGTATTGATGTTGAAAAGATACAGAAAAAGGTGCCAGGATAGATTCCAAAAGATTTAGGAGTTTTCCTTGGTGATTAACCATACTGATAATTTAATGAGAAACAGATAATCATGGGTTCTGTCATTGGGGTGGAATTTTTTAACAAAAGCATTTATCATTTAACTAATGCTGTTTTATTTCTTTGTATTGATGTTATAAAACATAAGTTAGGCTGCAAATATTTACACAAAAAGACTAAGTAGGTGTCCTGTGTGATTAACTGTACTGACATTTCAACGCGAAGCCGAAAACCATGGGTTCCTTCATGGAGGTTTAAATTCAAGTTAAAAGCACTTTTCTTTTAAATTTTACTGGTTATTTCCTTGTATTGATGTAATAAAAGTTAAAAAAGGGTGCCAGGATAAATTCAAAAAGATTTAGGAGTTTTTCTTAGTGACTCACTATACTAATTTTCTCTGTATGAACTGAAAATTATGAGCTCTTTTTTGGGCTGCAATTTCTGAATAAAATGATTTCTCACACTTAATTAATGCTGATTTTTCCTTGTATTCACTTAATAACAGGTAATTTAGGGTGCAAATATTAGGGTTAGGGTTAGGGTTAGGGTTAGGGTTAGGGGTTAGGGTTAGGGTTAGGGTTAGGGTTAGGGTAAAGGCATATTTACGAAATCATTTGCTGTATCAACTCGTCAATGTCACCGAATTGTCACGTGGTCTTTGAAGGGCGGAGTTAAAGGTGGATTGATATATATATAGTGATTGTTGTTTAGGTTAAATTTCTTTAGCAGCCATTTTACCTTACATTTAAACCTGAAACCATAAACTTGATGTTGAACCCTGCATGGGGGTTAAGTTTTGAACTTATACTTCAGTAGAAGCTCTTTTAAGACGAAAATAAAAATCATTTAATGTTCCGCTTTGCATTAAAATTTACAGAAATCAATTAGGCCTACATATTGCAAATCAATTTCAACAAGAGTCCCCCCTCTAACTAATGATAATCATTAACAATCATTTCATGAATATTAACAACACTTATAAGCCTTCAAGTATAGCAACTCTCAATTTTACCAAAACAATTTGACGGGTGCTTTTTCCCCCCGAAACTGTCCCTTGCTACCAAAAGGTTCTTCGATTTCAACTGATTGTCTATGATTAAGATTACTGTAATATAAGCAATATATTCCAAAAGATTTAGAAGGTTTCCTTGTTGATTGACCATACAGATAATTTAACGAGAAACAGAAAGTCATGGGCTAATTCATTGGGGTGGAACTTTTAAACAAAAGCATTTATCATTTAACTAATGCTGTCTATTTCTTTGTATTGATGTAATAAAAGATAGATTAGGCTGCAAATATTAAAACAAAGAGACTTAGTAGGTTTCCTATGTGATTAAATTGTACTGACATTTCAACGCGAAGCCGAAAACCATGGGTTCCCTCATGGAGGTTTAAATTCAAGTTAAAAGCACATTTCTTTGAAATCTTACTGGTTATTTCTTTGTATTGATGTTGAAAAGATACAGAAAAAGGTGCCAGGATAGATTCCAAAAGATTTAGGAGTTTTCCTTGGTGATTAACCATACTGATAATTTAATGAGAAACAGATAATCATGGGTTCTGTCATTGGGGTGGAATTTTTTAACAAAAGCATTTATCATTTAACTAATGCTGTTTTATTTCTTTGTATTGATGTTATAAAACATAAGTTAGGCTGCAAATATTTACACAAAAAGACTAAGTAGGTGTCCTGTGTGATTAACTGTACTGACATTTCAACGCGAAGCCGAAAACCATGGGTTCCTTCATGGAGGTTTAAATTCAAGTTAAAAGCACTTTTCTTTTAAATTTTACTGGTTATTTCCTTGTATTGATGTAATAAAAGTTAAAAAAGGGTGCCAGGATAAATTCAAAAAGATTTAGGAGTTTTTCTTAGTGACTCACTATACTAATTTTCTCTGTATGAACTGAAAATTATGAGCTCTTTTTTGGGCTGCAATTTCTGAATAAAATGATTTCTCACACTTAATTAATGCTGATTTTTCCTTGTATTCACTTAATAACAGGTAATTTAGGGTGCAAATATTAGGGTTAGGGTTAGGGTTAGGGTTAGGGTTAGGGGTTAGGGTTAGGGGTTAGGGTTAGGGTTAGGGTTAGGGTTAGGGTAAAGGCATATTTACGAAATCATTTGCTGTATCAACTCGTCAATGTCACCGAATTGTCACGTGGTCTTTGAAGGGCGGAGTTAAAGGTGGATTGATATATATATAGTGATTGTTGTTTAGGTTAAATTTCTTTAGCAGCCATTTTACCTTACATTTAAACCTGAAACCATAAACTTGATGTTGAACCCTGCATGGGGGTTAAGTTTTGAACTTATACTTCAGTAGAAGCTCTTTTAAGACGAAAATAAAAATCATTTAATGTTCCGCTTTGCATTAAAATTTACAGAAATCAATTAGGCCTACATATTGCAAATCAATTTCAACAAGAGTCCCCCCTCTAACTAATGATAATCATTAACAATCATTTCATGAATATTAACAACACTTATAAGCCTTCAAGTATAGCAACTCTCAATTTTACCAAAACAATTTGACGGGTGCTTTTTCCCCCCGAAACTGTCCCTTGCTACCAAAAGGTTCTTCGATTTCAACTGATTGTCTATGATTAAGATTACTGTAATATAAGCAATATATTCCAAAAGATTTAGAAGGTTTCCTTGTTGATTGACCATACAGATAATTTAACGAGAAACAGAAAGTCATGGGCTAATTCATTGGGGTGGAACTTTTAAACAAAAGCATTTATCATTTAACTAATGCTGTCTATTTCTTTGTATTGATGTAATAAAAGATAGATTAGGCTGCAAATATTAAAACAAAGAGACTTAGTAGGTTTCCTATGTGATTAAATTGTACTGACATTTCAACGCGAAGCCGAAAACCATGGGTTCCCTCATGGAGGTTTAAATTCAAGTTAAAAGCACATTTCTTTGAAATCTTACTGGTTATTTCTTTGTATTGATGTTGAAAAGATACAGAAAAAGGTGCCAGGATAGATTCCAAAAGATTTAGGAGTTTTCCTTGGTGATTAACCATACTGATAATTTAATGAGAAACAGATAATCATGGGTTCTGTCATTGGGGTGGAATTTTTTAACAAAAGCATTTATCATTTAACTAATGCTGTTTTATTTCTTTGTATTGATGTTATAAAACATAAGTTAGGCTGCAAATATTTACACAAAAAGACTAAGTAGGTGTCCTGTGTGATTAACTGTACTGACATTTCAACGCGAAGCCGAAAACCATGGGTTCCTTCATGGAGGTTTAAATTCAAGTTAAAAGCACTTTTCTTTTAAATTTTACTGGTTATTTCCTTGTATTGATGTAATAAAAGTTAAAAAAGGGTGCCAGGATAAATTCAAAAAGATTTAGGAGTTTTTCTTAGTGACTCACTATACTAATTTTCTCTGTATGAACTGAAAATTATGAGCTCTTTTTTGGGCTGCAATTTCTGAATAAAATGATTTCTCACACTTAATTAATGCTGATTTTTCCTTGTATTCACTTAATAACAGGTAATTTAGGGTGCAAATATTAGGGTTAGGGTTAGGGTTAGGGTTAGGGTTAGGGGTTAGGGTTAGGGGTTAGGGTTAGGGTTAGGGTTAGGGTTAGGGTAAAGGCATATTTACGAAATCATTTGCTGTATCAACTCGTCAATGTCACCGAATTGTCACGTGGTCTTTGAAGGGCGGAGTTAAAGGTGGATTGATATATATATAGTGATTGTTGTTTAGGTTAAATTTCTTTAGCAGCCATTTTACCTTACATTTAAACCTGAAACCATAAACTTGATGTTGAACCCTGCATGGGGGTTAAGTTTTGAACTTATACTTCAGTAGAAGCTCTTTTAAGACGAAAATAAAAATCATTTAATGTTCCGCTTTGCATTAAAATTTACAGAAATCAATTAGGCCTACATATTGCAAATCAATTTCAACAAGAGTCCCCCCTCTAACTAATGATAATCATTAACAATCATTTCATGAATATTAACAACACTTATAAGCCTTCAAGTATAGCAACTCTCAATTTTACCAAAACAATTTGACGGGTGCTTTTTCCCCCCGAAACTGTCCCTTGCTACCAAAAGGTTCTTCGATTTCAACTGATTGTCTATGATTAAGATTACTGTAATATAAGCAATATATTCCAAAAGATTTAGAAGGTTTCCTTGTTGATTGACCATACAGATAATTTAACGAGAAACAGAAAGTCATGGGCTAATTCATTGGGGTGGAACTTTTAAACAAAAGCATTTATCATTTAACTAATGCTGTCTATTTCTTTGTATTGATGTAATAAAAGATAGATTAGGCTGCAAATATTAAAACAAAGAGACTTAGTAGGTTTCCTATGTGATTAAATTGTACTGACATTTCAACGCGAAGCCGAAAACCATGGGTTCCCTCATGGAGGTTTAAATTCAAGTTAAAAGCACATTTCTTTGAAATCTTACTGGTTATTTCTTTGTATTGATGTTGAAAAGATACAGAAAAAGGTGCCAGGATAGATTCCAAAAGATTTAGGAGTTTTCCTTGGTGATTAACCATACTGATAATTTAATGAGAAACAGATAATCATGGGTTCTGTCATTGGGGTGGAATTTTTTAACAAAAGCATTTATCATTTAACTAATGCTGTTTTATTTCTTTGTATTGATGTTATAAAACATAAGTTAGGCTGCAAATATTTACACAAAAAGACTAAGTAGGTGTCCTGTGTGATTAACTGTACTGACATTTCAACGCGAAGCCGAAAACCATGGGTTCCTTCATGGAGGTTTAAATTCAAGTTAAAAGCACTTTTCTTTTAAATTTTACTGGTTATTTCCTTGTATTGATGTAATAAAAGTTAAAAAAGGGTGCCAGGATAAATTCAAAAAGATTTAGGAGTTTTTCTTAGTGACTCACTATACTAATTTTCTCTGTATGAACTGAAAATTATGAGCTCTTTTTTGGGCTGCAATTTCTGAATAAAATGATTTCTCACACTTAATTAATGCTGATTTTTCCTTGTATTCACTTAATAACAGGTAATTTAGGGTGCAAATATTAGGGTTAGGGTTAGGGTTAGGGTTAGGGTTAGGGGTTAGGGTTAGGGGTTAGGGTTAGGGTTAGGGTTAGGGTTAGGGTAAAGGCATATTTACGAAATCATTGCTGTATCACTCGTCAATGTAACCGAATTGTCACGTGGTCTTTGAAGGGCGGAGTTAAAGGTGGATTGATATATATATAGTGATTGTTGTTTAGGTTAAATTTCTTTAGCAGCCATTTTACCTTACATTTAAACCTGAAACCATAAACTTGATGTTTGAACCCTGCATGGGGGTTAAGTTTTGAACTTATACTTCAGTAGAAGCCTCTTTTTAAGACGAAAATAAAAATCAATTTAATGTTCCGCTTTGCATTAAAATTTACAGAAATCAATTAGGCCTACATATTGCAAATCAATTTCAACAAGAGTCCCCCTCTAACTATGATAATCATTAACAATCATTTCATGAATATTACAACACTTATAAGCCTTCAGTATAGCACACTCTCAATTTTACCAAAACAATTTGACGGGTGCTTTTTCCCCCCGAAACTGTCCCTTGCTACCAAAAGTTCTTCCGATTTCAACGATTGTCTATGATTAAGATTACTGTAATATAAGCAATATATTCCAAAAGATTTAGAAGGTTTCCTTGTTGATTGACCATACAGATAATTAACGAGAAACAGAAAGTCATGGGCCTAATTCATGGGGTGGAACTTTTAAAACAAAAGCATTTATCATTTAACTAATGCTGTCCTATTTCTTTGTATTGATGTAATAAAAGATAGATTAGGCTGCAAATATTAAAACAAAGAGACTTAGTAGGTTTCCTATGTGATTAAATTGTACTGACATTTCAACGCGAAGCCGAAAACCATGGGTTCCCTCATGGAGGTTTAAATTCAAGTTAAAAGCACATTTCTTTGAAATCTTACTGGTTATTTCTTTGTATTGATGTTGAAAAGATACAGAAAAAGGTGCCAGGATAGATTCCAAAAGATTTAGGAGTTTTCCTTGGTGATTAACCATACTGATAATTTAATGAGAAACAGATAATCATGGGTTCTGTCATTGGGGTGGAATTTTTTAACAAAAGCATTTATCATTTAACTAATGCTGTTTTATTTCTTTGTATTGATGTTATAAAACATAAGTTAGGCTGCAAATATTTACACAAAAAGACTAAGTAGGTGTCCTGTGTGATTAACTGTACTGACATTTCAACGCGAAGCCGAAAACCATGGGTTCCTTCATGGAGGTTTAAATTCAAGTTAAAAGCACTTTTCTTTTAAATTTTACTGGTTATTTCCTTGTATTGATGTAATAAAAGTTAAAAAAGGGTGCCAGGATAAATTCAAAAAGATTTAGGAGTTTTTCTTAGTGACTCACTATACTAATTTTCTCTGTATGAACTGAAAATTATGAGCTCTTTTTTGGGCTGCAATTTCTGAATAAAATGATTTCTCACACTTAATTAATGCTGATTTTTCCTTGTATTCACTTAATAACAGGTAATTTAGGGTGCAAATATTAGGGTTAGGGTTAGGGTTAGGGTTAGGGTTAGGGGTTAGGGTTAGGGGTTAGGGTTAGGGTTAGGGTTAGGGTAAAGGCATATTTACGAAATCATTTGCTGTATCAACTCGTCAATGTCACCGAATTGTCACGTGGTCTTTGAAGGGCGGAGTTAAAGGTGGATTGATATATATATAGTGATTGTTGTTTAGGTTAAATTTCTTTAGCAGCCATTTTACCTTACATTTAAACCTGAAACCATAAACTTGATGTTGAACCCTGCATGGGGGTTAAGTTTTGAACTTATACTTCAGTAGAAGCTCTTTTAAGACGAAAATAAAAATCATTTAATGTTCCGCTTTGCATTAAAATTTACAGAAATCAATTAGGCCTACATATTGCAAATCAATTTCAACAAGAGTCCCCCCTCTAACTAATGATAATCATTAACAATCATTTCATGAATATTAACAACACTTATAAGCCTTCAAGTATAGCAACTCTCAATTTTACCAAAACAATTTGACGGGTGCTTTTTCCCCCCGAAACTGTCCCTTGCTACCAAAAGGTTCTTCGATTTCAACTGATTGTCTATGATTAAGATTACTGTAATATAAGCAATATATTCCAAAAGATTTAGAAGGTTTCCTTGTTGATTGACCATACAGATAATTTAACGAGAAACAGAAAGTCATGGGCTAATTCATTGGGGTGGAACTTTTAAACAAAAGCATTTATCATTTAACTAATGCTGTCTATTTCTTTGTATTGATGTAATAAAAGATAGATTAGGCTGCAAATATTAAAACAAAGAGACTTAGTAGGTTTCCTATGTGATTAAATTGTACTGACATTTCAACGCGAAGCCGAAAACCATGGGTTCCCTCATGGAGGTTTAAATTCAAGTTAAAAGCACATTTCTTTGAAATCTTACTGGTTATTTCTTTGTATTGATGTTGAAAAGATACAGAAAAAGGTGCCAGGATAGATTCCAAAAGATTTAGGAGTTTTCCTTGGTGATTAACCATACTGATAATTTAATGAGAAACAGATAATCATGGGTTCTGTCATTGGGGTGGAATTTTTTAACAAAAGCATTTATCATTTAACTAATGCTGTTTTATTTCTTTGTATTGATGTTATAAAACATAAGTTAGGCTGCAAATATTTACACAAAAAGACTAAGTAGGTGTCCTGTGTGATTAACTGTACTGACATTTCAACGCGAAGCCGAAAACCATGGGTTCCTTCATGGAGGTTTAAATTCAAGTTAAAAGCACTTTTCTTTTAAATTTTACTGGTTATTTCCTTGTATTGATGTAATAAAAGTTAAAAAAGGGTGCCAGGATAAATTCAAAAAGATTTAGGAGTTTTTCTTAGTGACTCACTATACTAATTTTCTCTGTATGAACTGAAAATTATGAGCTCTTTTTTGGGCTGCAATTTCTGAATAAAATGATTTCTCACACTTAATTAATGCTGATTTTTCCTTGTATTCACTTAATAACAGGTAATTTAGGGTGCAAATATTAGGGTTAGGGTTAGGGTTAGGGTTAGGGTTAGGGGTTAGGGTTAGGGTTAGGGTTAGGGTTAGGGTTAGGGTAAAGGCATATTTACGAAATCATTTGCTGTATCAACTCGTCAATGTCACCGAATTGTCACGTGGTCTTTGAAGGGCGGAGTTAAAGGTGGATTGATATATATATAGTGATTGTTGTTTAGGTTAAATTTCTTTAGCAGCCATTTTACCTTACATTTAAACCTGAAACCATAAACTTGATGTTGAACCCTGCATGGGGGTTAAGTTTTGAACTTATACTTCAGTAGAAGCTCTTTTAAGACGAAAATAAAAATCATTTAATGTTCCGCTTTGCATTAAAATTTACAGAAATCAATTAGGCCTACATATTGCAAATCAATTTCAACAAGAGTCCCCCCTCTAACTAATGATAATCATTAACAATCATTTCATGAATATTAACAACACTTATAAGCCTTCAAGTATAGCAACTCTCAATTTTACCAAAACAATTTGACGGGTGCTTTTTCCCCCCGAAACTGTCCCTTGCTACCAAAAGGTTCTTCGATTTCAACTGATTGTCTATGATTAAGATTACTGTAATATAAGCAATATATTCCAAAAGATTTAGAAGGTTTCCTTGTTGATTGACCATACAGATAATTTAACGAGAAACAGAAAGTCATGGGCTAATTCATTGGGGTGGAACTTTTAAACAAAAGCATTTATCATTTAACTAATGCTGTCTATTTCTTTGTATTGATGTAATAAAAGATAGATTAGGCTGCAAATATTAAAACAAAGAGACTTAGTAGGTTTCCTATGTGATTAAATTGTACTGACATTTCAACGCGAAGCCGAAAACCATGGGTTCCCTCATGGAGGTTTAAATTCAAGTTAAAAGCACATTTCTTTGAAATCTTACTGGTTATTTCTTTGTATTGATGTTGAAAAGATACAGAAAAAGGTGCCAGGATAGATTCCAAAAGATTTAGGAGTTTTCCTTGGTGATTAACCATACTGATAATTTAATGAGAAACAGATAATCATGGGTTCTGTCATTGGGGTGGAATTTTTTAACAAAAGCATTTATCATTTAACTAATGCTGTTTTATTTCTTTGTATTGATGTTATAAAACATAAGTTAGGCTGCAAATATTTACACAAAAAGACTAAGTAGGTGTCCTGTGTGATTAACTGTACTGACATTTCAACGCGAAGCCGAAAACCATGGGTTCCTTCATGGAGGTTTAAATTCAAGTTAAAAGCACTTTTCTTTTAAATTTTACTGGTTATTTCCTTGTATTGATGTAATAAAAGTTAAAAAAGGGTGCCAGGATAAATTCAAAAAGATTTAGGAGTTTTTCTTAGTGACTCACTATACTAATTTTCTCTGTATGAACTGAAAATTATGAGCTCTTTTTTGGGCTGCAATTTCTGAATAAAATGATTTCTCACACTTAATTAATGCTGATTTTTCCTTGTATTCACTTAATAACAGGTAATTTAGGGTGCAAATATTAGGGTTAGGGTTAGGGTTAGGGTTAGGGTTAGGGGTTAGGGTTAGGGGTTAGGGTTAGGGTTAGGGTTAGGGTTAGGGTAAAGGCATATTTACGAAATCATTTGCTGTATCAACTCGTCAATGTCACCGAATTGTCACGTGGTCTTTGAAGGGCGGAGTTAAAGGTGGATTGATATATATATAGTGATTGTTGTTTAGGTTAAATTTCTTTAGCAGCCATTTTACCTTACATTTAAACCTGAAACCATAAACTTGATGTTGAACCCTGCATGGGGGTTAAGTTTTGAACTTATACTTCAGTAGAAGCTCTTTTAAGACGAAAATAAAAATCATTTAATGTTCCGCTTTGCATTAAAATTTACAGAAATCAATTAGGCCTACATATTGCAAATCAATTTCAACAAGAGTCCCCCCTCTAACTAATGATAATCATTAACAATCATTTCATGAATATTAACAACACTTATAAGCCTTCAAGTATAGCAACTCTCAATTTTACCAAAACAATTTGACGGGTGCTTTTTCCCCCCGAAACTGTCCCTTGCTACCAAAAGGTTCTTCGATTTCAACTGATTGTCTATGATTAAGATTACTGTAATATAAGCAATATATTCCAAAAGATTTAGAAGGTTTCCTTGTTGATTGACCATACAGATAATTTAACGAGAAACAGAAAGTCATGGGCTAATTCATTGGGGTGGAACTTTTAAACAAAAGCATTTATCATTTAACTAATGCTGTCTATTTCTTTGTATTGATGTAATAAAAGATAGATTAGGCTGCAAATATTAAAACAAAGAGACTTAGTAGGTTTCCTATGTGATTAAATTGTACTGACATTTCAACGCGAAGCCGAAAACCATGGGTTCCCTCATGGAGGTTTAAATTCAAGTTAAAAGCACATTTCTTTGAAATCTTACTGGTTATTTCTTTGTATTGATGTTGAAAAGATACAGAAAAAGGTGCCAGGATAGATTCCAAAAGATTTAGGAGTTTTCCTTGGTGATTAACCATACTGATAATTTAATGAGAAACAGATAATCATGGGTTCTGTCATTGGGGTGGAATTTTTTAACAAAAGCATTTATCATTTAACTAATGCTGTTTTATTTCTTTGTATTGATGTTATAAAACATAAGTTAGGCTGCAAATATTTACACAAAAAGACTAAGTAGGTGTCCTGTGTGATTAACTGTACTGACATTTCAACGCGAAGCCGAAAACCATGGGTTCCTTCATGGAGGTTTAAATTCAAGTTAAAAGCACTTTTCTTTTAAATTTTACTGGTTATTTCCTTGTATTGATGTAATAAAAGTTAAAAAAGGGTGCCAGGATAAATTCAAAAAGATTTAGGAGTTTTTCTTAGTGACTCACTATACTAATTTTCTCTGTATGAACTGAAAATTATGAGCTCTTTTTTGGGCTGCAATTTCTGAATAAAATGATTTCTCACACTTAATTAATGCTGATTTTTCCTTGTATTCACTTAATAACAGGTAATTTAGGGTGCAAATATTAGGGTTAGGGTTAGGGTTAGGGTTAGGGTTAGGGGTTAGGGTTAGGGTTAGGGTTAGGGTTAGGGTAAAGGCATATTTACGAAATCATTTGCTGTATCAACTCGTCAATGTCACCGAATTGTCACGTGGTCTTTGAAGGGCGGAGTTAAAGGTGGATTGATATATATATAGTGATTGTTGTTTAGGTTAAATTTCTTTAGCAGCCATTTTACCTTACATTTAAACCTGAAACCATAAACTTGATGTTGAACCCTGCATGGGGGTTAAGTTTTGAACTTATACTTCAGTAGAAGCTCTTTTAAGACGAAAATAAAAATCATTTAATGTTCCGCTTTGCATTAAAATTTACAGAAATCAATTAGGCCTACATATTGCAAATCAATTTCAACAAGAGTCCCCCCTCTAACTAATGATAATCATTAACAATCATTTCATGAATATTAACAACACTTATAAGCCTTCAAGTATAGCAACTCTCAATTTTACCAAAACAATTTGACGGGTGCTTTTTCCCCCCGAAACTGTCCCTTGCTACCAAAAGGTTCTTCGATTTCAACTGATTGTCTATGATTAAGATTACTGTAATATAAGCAATATATTCCAAAAGATTTAGAAGGTTTCCTTGTTGATTGACCATACAGATAATTTAACGAGAAACAGAAAGTCATGGGCTAATTCATTGGGGTGGAACTTTTAAACAAAAGCATTTATCATTTAACTAATGCTGTCTATTTCTTTGTATTGATGTAATAAAAGATAGATTAGGCTGCAAATATTAAAACAAAGAGACTTAGTAGGTTTCCTATGTGATTAAATTGTACTGACATTTCAACGCGAAGCCGAAAACCATGGGTTCCCTCATGGAGGTTTAAATTCAAGTTAAAAGCACATTTCTTTGAAATCTTACTGGTTATTTCTTTGTATTGATGTTGAAAAGATACAGAAAAAGGTGCCAGGATAGATTCCAAAAGATTTAGGAGTTTTCCTTGGTGATTAACCATACTGATAATTTAATGAGAAACAGATAATCATGGGTTCTGTCCATTGGGGTGGAATTTTTTAACAAAGCATTTTATCATTTAACTAATGCTGTTTTATTTCTTGTATTGATGTATAAAACATAAGTTAGGCTGCAAATATTTACACAAAAAGACTAAGTAGGTGTCCTGTGTGATTAACTGTACTGACAGTTCAACGCGAAGCCGAAAAACCATGGGTTTCCTTCCATGGAGGTTTAATTCAAGTTAACAAGCACTTTTCTTTTAAATTTTACTGGTTATTTCCTTGTATTGAATTTAATAAAGATTAAAAAAGTAGTGCCAGGAATAAATTCAAAAAGATTTAGGAGTTTTCTCTTAGTGACTCAACTATACTATTTTTCTCTGTATGAACTGAAAATTATGAGCTCTTTTTTTGGGCTGGCAATTCGAATAAAAATGATTTCTCACACTTAATTAATGCTGATTTTTCCTTGTATTCACTTAATAACAGGTAATTTAGGGTGCAAATATTAGGGTTAGGTTAGGGTTAGGGTTCGGTTAGGGGTTAGGGTTGGGGTTAGGTTAGGGTTAGGGTTAGGGTTAGGGTAAAGGCATATTTACGAAATCATTTGCTGTATCAACTCGTCAATGTCACCGAATTGTCACGTGGTCTTTGAAGGGCGGAGTTAAAGGTGGATTGATATATATATAGTGATTGTTGTTTAGGTTAAATTTCTTTAGCAGCCATTTTACCTTACATTTAAACCTGAAACCATAAACTTGATGTTGAACCCTGCATGGGGGTTAAGTTTTGAACTTATACTTCAGTAGAAGCTCTTTTAAGACGAAAATAAAAATCATTTAATGTTCCGCTTTGCATTAAAATTTACAGAAATCAATTAGGCCTACATATTGCAAATCAATTTCAACAAGAGTCCCCCCTCTAACTAATGATAATCATTAACAATCATTTCATGAATATTAACAACACTTATAAGCCTTCAAGTATAGCAACTCTCAATTTTACCAAAACAATTTGACGGGTGCTTTTTCCCCCCGAAACTGTCCCTTGCTACCAAAAGGTTCTTCGATTTCAACTGATTGTCTATGATTAAGATTACTGTAATATAAGCAATATATTCCAAAAGATTTAGAAGGTTTCCTTGTTGATTGACCATACAGATAATTTAACGAGAAACAGAAAGTCATGGGCTAATTCATTGGGGTGGAACTTTTAAACAAAAGCATTTATCATTTAACTAATGCTGTCTATTTCTTTGTATTGATGTAATAAAAGATAGATTAGGCTGCAAATATTAAAACAAAGAGACTTAGTAGGTTTCCTATGTGATTAAATTGTACTGACATTTCAACGCGAAGCCGAAAACCATGGGTTCCCTCATGGAGGTTTAAATTCAAGTTAAAAGCACATTTCTTTGAAATCTTACTGGTTATTTCTTTGTATTGATGTTGAAAAGATACAGAAAAAGGTGCCAGGATAGATTCCAAAAGATTTAGGAGTTTTCCTTGGTGATTAACCATACTGATAATTTAATGAGAAACAGATAATCATGGGTTCTGTCATTGGGGTGGAATTTTTTAACAAAAGCATTTATCATTTAACTAATGCTGTTTTATTTCTTTGTATTGATGTTATAAAACATAAGTTAGGCTGCAAATATTTACACAAAAAGACTAAGTAGGTGTCCTGTGTGATTAACTGTACTGACATTTCAACGCGAAGCCGAAAACCATGGGTTCCTTCATGGAGGTTTAAATTCAAGTTAAAAGCACTTTTCTTTTAAATTTTACTGGTTATTTCCTTGTATTGATGTAATAAAAGTTAAAAAAGGGTGCCAGGATAAATTCAAAAAGATTTAGGAGTTTTTCTTAGTGACTCACTATACTAATTTTCTCTGTATGAACTGAAAATTATGAGCTCTTTTTTGGGCTGCAATTTCTGAATAAAATGATTTCTCACACTTAATTAATGCTGATTTTTCCTTGTATTCACTTAATAACAGGTAATTTAGGGTGCAAATATTAGGGTTAGGGTTAGGGTTAGGGTTAGGGTTAGGGGTTAGGGTTAGGGGTTAGGGTTAGGGTTAGGGTTAGGGTTAGGGTAAAGGCATATTTACGAAATCATTTGCTGTATCAACTCGTCAATGTCACCGAATTGTCACGTGGTCTTTGAAGGGCGGAGTTAAAGGTGGATTGATATATATATAGTGATTGTTGTTTAGGTTAAATTTCTTTAGCAGCCATTTTACCTTACATTTAAACCTGAAACCATAAACTTGATGTTGAACCCTGCATGGGGGTTAAGTTTTGAACTTATACTTCAGTAGAAGCTCTTTTAAGACGAAAATAAAAATCATTTAATGTTCCGCTTTGCATTAAAATTTACAGAAATCAATTAGGCCTACATATTGCAAATCAATTTCAACAAGAGTCCCCCCTCTAACTAATGATAATCATTAACAATCATTTCATGAATATTAACAACACTTATAAGCCTTCAAGTATAGCAACTCTCAATTTTACCAAAACAATTTGACGGGTGCTTTTTCCCCCCGAAACTGTCCCTTGCTACCAAAAGGTTCTTCGATTTCAACTGATTGTCTATGATTAAGATTACTGTAATATAAGCAATATATTCCAAAAGATTTAGAAGGTTTCCTTGTTGATTGACCATACAGATAATTTAACGAGAAACAGAAAGTCATGGGCTAATTCATTGGGGTGGAACTTTTAAACAAAAGCATTTATCATTTAACTAATGCTGTCTATTTCTTTGTATTGATGTAATAAAAGATAGATTAGGCTGCAAATATTAAAACAAAGAGACTTAGTAGGTTTCCTATGTGATTAAATTGTACTGACATTTCAACGCGAAGCCGAAAACCATGGGTTCCCTCATGGAGGTTTAAATTCAAGTTAAAAGCACATTTCTTTGAAATCTTACTGGTTATTTCTTTGTATTGATGTTGAAAAGATACAGAAAAAGGTGCCAGGATAGATTCCAAAAGATTTAGGAGTTTTCCTTGGTGATTAACCATACTGATAATTTAATGAGAAACAGATAATCATGGGTTCTGTCATTGGGGTGGAATTTTTTAACAAAAGCATTTATCATTTAACTAATGCTGTTTTATTTCTTTGTATTGATGTTATAAAACATAAGTTAGGCTGCAAATATTTACACAAAAAGACTAAGTAGGTGTCCTGTGTGATTAACTGTACTGACATTTCAACGCGAAGCCGAAAACCATGGGTTCCTTCATGGAGGTTTAAATTCAAGTTAAAAGCACTTTTCTTTTAAATTTTACTGGTTATTTCCTTGTATTGATGTAATAAAAGTTAAAAAAGGGTGCCAGGATAAATTCAAAAAGATTTAGGAGTTTTTCTTAGTGACTCACTATACTAATTTTCTCTGTATGAACTGAAAATTATGAGCTCTTTTTTGGGCTGCAATTTCTGAATAAAATGATTTCTCACACTTAATTAATGCTGATTTTTCCTTGTATTCACTTAATAACAGGTAATTTAGGGTGCAAATATTAGGGTTAGGGTTAGGGTTAGGGGTTAGGGTTAGGGGTTAGGGTTAGGGTTAGGGTTAGGGTTAGGGTAAAGGCATATTTACGAAATCATTTGCTGTATCAACTCGTCAATGTCACCGAATTGTCACGTGGTCTTTGAAGGGCGGAGTTAAAGGTGGATTGATATATATATAGTGATTGTTGTTTAGGTTAAATTTCTTTAGCAGCCATTTTACCTTACATTTAAACCTGAAACCATAAACTTGATGTTGAACCCTGCATGGGGGTTAAGTTTTGAACTTATACTTCAGTAGAAGCTCTTTTAAGACGAAAATAAAAATCATTTAATGTTCCGCTTTGCATTAAAATTTACAGAAATCAATTAGGCCTACATATTGCAAATCAATTTCAACAAGAGTCCCCCCTCTAACTAATGATAATCATTAACAATCATTTCATGAATATTAACAACACTTATAAGCCTTCAAGTATAGCAACTCTCAATTTTACCAAAACAATTTGACGGGTGCTTTTTCCCCCCGAAACTGTCCCTTGCTACCAAAAGGTTCTTCGATTTCAACTGATTGTCTATGATTAAGATTACTGTAATATAAGCAATATATTCCAAAAGATTTAGAAGGTTTCCTTGTTGATTGACCATACAGATAATTTAACGAGAAACAGAAAGTCATGGGCTAATTCATTGGGGTGGAACTTTTAAACAAAAGCATTTATCATTTAACTAATGCTGTCTATTTCTTTGTATTGATGTAATAAAAGATAGATTAGGCTGCAAATATTAAAACAAAGAGACTTAGTAGGTTTCCTATGTGATTAAATTGTACTGACATTTCAACGCGAAGCCGAAAACCATGGGTTCCCTCATGGAGGTTTAAATTCAAGTTAAAAGCACATTTCTTTGAAATCTTACTGGTTATTTCTTTGTATTGATGTTGAAAAGATACAGAAAAAGGTGCCAGGATAGATTCCAAAAGATTTAGGAGTTTTCCTTGGTGATTAACCATACTGATAATTTAATGAGAAACAGATAATCATGGGTTCTGTCATTGGGGTGGAATTTTTTAACAAAAGCATTTATCATTTAACTAATGCTGTTTTATTTCTTTGTATTGATGTTATAAAACATAAGTTAGGCTGCAAATATTTACACAAAAAGACTAAGTAGGTGTCCTGTGTGATTAACTGTACTGACATTTCAACGCGAAGCCGAAAACCATGGGTTCCTTCATGGAGGTTTAAATTCAAGTTAAAAGCACTTTTCTTTTAAATTTTACTGGTTATTTCCTTGTATTGATGTAATAAAAGTTAAAAAAGGGTGCCAGGATAAATTCAAAAAGATTTAGGAGTTTTTCTTAGTGACTCACTATACTAATTTTCTCTGTATGAACTGAAAATTATGAGCTCTTTTTTGGGCTGCAATTTCTGAATAAAATGATTTCTCACACTTAATTAATGCTGATTTTTCCTTGTATTCACTTAATAACAGGTAATTTAGGGTGCAAATATTAGGGTTAGGGTTAGGGTTAGGGTTAGGGTTAGGGGTTAGGGTTAGGGGTTAGGGTTAGGGTTAGGGTAGGGTTAGGGTAAAGGCATATTTACGAAATCATTTGCTGTATCAACTCGTCAATGTCACCGAATTGTCACGTGGTCTTTGAAGGGCGGAGTTAAAGGTGGATTGATATATATATAGTGATTGTTGTTTAGGTTAAATTTCTTTAGCAGCCATTTTACCTTACATTTAAACCTGAAACCATAAACTTGATGTTGAACCCTGCATGGGGGTTAAGTTTTGAACTTATACTTCAGTAGAAGCTCTTTTAAGACGAAAATAAAAATCATTTAATGTTCCGCTTTGCATTAAAATTTACAGAAATCAATTAGGCCTACATATTGCAAATCAATTTCAACAAGAGTCCCCCCTCTAACTAATGATAATCATTAACAATCATTTCATGAATATTAACAACACTTATAAGCCTTCAAGTATAGCAACTCTCAATTTTACCAAAAAAATTTGACGGGTGCTTTTTCCCCCCGAAACTGTCCCTTGCTACCAAAAGGTTCTTCGATTTCAACTGATTGTCTATGATTAAGATTACTGTAATATAAGCAATATATTCCAAAAGATTTAGAAGGTTTCCTTGTTGATTGACCATACAGATAATTTAACGAGAAACAGAAAGTCATGGGCTAATTCATTGGGGTGGAACTTTTAAACAAAAGCATTTATCATTTAACTAATGCTGTCTATTTCTTTGTATTGATGTAATAAAAGATAGATTAGGCTGCAAATATTAAAACAAAGAGACTTAGTAGGTTTCCTATGTGATTAAATTGTACTGACATTTCAACGCGAAGCCGAAAACCATGGGTTCCCTCATGGAGGTTTAAATTCAAGTTAAAAGCACATTTCTTTGAAATCTTACTGGTTATTTCTTTGTATTGATGTTGAAAAGATACAGAAAAAGGTGCCAGGATAGATTCCAAAAGATTTAGGAGTTTTCCTTGGTGATTAACCATACTGATAATTTAATGAGAAACAGATAATCATGGGTTCTGTCATTGGGGTGGAATTTTTTAACAAAAGCATTTATCATTTAACTAATGCTGTTTTATTTCTTTGTATTGATGTTATAAAACATAAGTTAGGCTGCAAATATTTACACAAAAAGACTAAGTAGGTGTCCTGTGTGATTAACTGTACTGACATTTCAACGCGAAGCCGAAAACCATGGGTTCCTTCATGGAGGTTTAAATTCAAGTTAAAAGCACTTTTCTTTTAAATTTTACTGGTTATTTCCTTGTATTGATGTAATAAAAGTTAAAAAAGGGTGCCAGGATAAATTCAAAAAGATTTAGGAGTTTTTCTTAGTGACTCACTATACTAATTTTCTCTGTATGAACTGAAAATTATGAGCTCTTTTTTGGGCTGCAATTTCTGAATAAAATGATTTCTCACACTTAATTAATGCTGATTTTTCCTTGTATTCACTTAATAACAGGTAATTTAGGGTGCAAAATATTAGGGTTAGGGTTAGGGTTAGGGTTAGGGTTAGGGTTAGGGTTAGGGGTTAGGGTTAGGGTTAGGGTTAGGGTAAAGGCATATTTACGAAATCATTTGCTGTATCAACTCGTCAATGTCACCGAATTGTCACGTGGTCTTTGAAGGGCGGAGTTAAAGGTGGATTGATATATATATAGTGATTGTTGTTTAGGTTAAATTTCTTTAGCAGCCATTTTACCTTACATTTAAACCTGAAACCATAAACTTGATGTTGAACCCTGCATGGGGGTTAAGTTTTGAACTTATACTTCAGTAGAAGCTCTTTTAAGACGAAAATAAAAATCATTTAATGTTCCGCTTTGCATTAAAATTTACAGAAATCAATTAGGCCTACATATTGCAAATCAATTTCAACAAGAGTCCCCCCTCTAACTAATGATAATCATTAACAATCATTTCATGAATATTAACAACACTTATAAGCCTTCAAGTATAGCAACTCTCAATTTTACCAAAACAATTTGACGGGTGCTTTTTCCCCCCGAAACTGTCCCTTGCTACCAAAAGGTTCTTCGATTTCAACTGATTGTCTATGATTAAGATTACTGTAATATAAGCAATATATTCCAAAAGATTTAGAAGGTTTCCTTGTTGATTGACCATACAGATAATTTAACGAGAAACAGAAAGTCATGGGCTAATTCATTGGGGTGGAACTTTTAAACAAAAGCATTTATCATTTAACTAATGCTGTCTATTTCTTTGTATTGATGTAATAAAAGATAGATTAGGCTGCAAATATTAAAACAAAGAGACTTAGTAGGTTTCCTATGTGATTAAATTGTACTGACATTTCAACGCGAAGCCGAAAACCATGGGTTCCCTCATGGAGGTTTAAATTCAAGTTAAAAGCACATTTCTTTGAAATCTTACTGGTTATTTCTTTGTATTGATGTTGAAAAGATACAGAAAAAGGTGCCAGGATAGATTCCAAAAGATTTAGGAGTTTTCCTTGGTGATTAACCATACTGATAATTTAATGAGAAACAGATATCATGGGTTCTGTCATTGGGGTGGAATTTTTTAACAAAAGCATTTATCATTTAACTAATGCTGTTTTATTTCTTTGTATTGATGTTATAAAACATAAGTTAGGCTGCAAATATTTACACAAAAAGACTAAGTAGGTGTCCTGTGTGATTAACTGTACTGACATTTCAACGCGAAGCCGAAAACCATGGGTTCCTTCATGGAGGTTTAAATTCAAGTTAAAAGCACTTTTCTTTTAAATTTTACTGGTTATTTCCTTGTATTGATGTAATAAAAGTTAAAAAAGGGTGCCAGGATAAATTCAAAAAGATTTAGGAGTTTTTCTTAGTGACTCACTATACTAATTTTCTCTGTATGAACTGAAAATTATGAGCTCTTTTTTGGGCTGCAATTTCTGAATAAAATGATTTCTCACACTTAATTAATGCTGATTTTTCCTTGTATTCACTTAATAACAGGTAATTTAGGGTGCAATATTAGGGTTAGGGTTAGGGGGGTTTTTTTAGGGTTAGGGTTAGGGGTTAGGGTTAGGGGTTAGGGTTAGGGTTTAGGGTAGGGTTAGGGTAAAGGCATATTTACGAAATCATTTGCTGTATCAACTCGTCAATGTCACCGAATTGTCACGTGGTCTTTGAAGGGCGGAGTTAAAGGTGGATTGATATATATATAGTGATTGTTGTTTAGGTTAAATTTCTTTAGCAGCCATTTACCTTACATTTAAACCTGAAACCATAAACTTGATGTTGAACCCTGCATGGGGGTTAAGTTTTGAACTTATACTTCAGTAGAAGCTCTTTTAAGACGAAAATAAAAATCATTTAATGTTCCGCTTTGCATTAAAATTTACAGAAATCAATTAGGCCTACATATTGCAAATCAATTTCAACAAGAGTCCCCCTCTAACTAATGATAATCATTAACAATCATTTCATGAATATTAACAACACTTATAAGCCTTCAAGTATAGCAACTCTCAATTTACCAAAACAATTTGACGGGTGCTTTTCCCCCCGAAACTGTCCCTTGCTACCAAAAGGTTCTTCGATTTCAACTGATTGTCTATGATTAAGATTACTGTAATATAAGCAATATATTCCAAAAGATTTAGAAGGTTTCCTTGTTGATTGACCATACAGATAATTTAACGAGAAACAGAAAGTCATGGGCTAATTCATTGGGGTGGAACTTTTAAACAAAAGCATTTATCATTAACTAATGCTGTCTATTTCTTTGTATTGATGTAATAAAAGATAGATTAGGCTGCAAATATTAAACAAAGAGACTTAGTAGGTTTCCTATGTGATTAAATTGTACTGACATTTCAACGCGAAGCCGAAAACCATGGGTCCCTCATGGAGGTTTAAATTCAAGTTAAAAGCACATTTCTTTGAAATCTTACTGGTTATTTCTTTGTATTGATGTTGAAAAGATACAGAAAAAGGTGCCAGGATAGATTCCAAAAGATTTAGGAGTTTTCCTTGGTGATTAACCATACTGATAATTTAATGAGAAACAGATAATCATGGGTTCTGTCATTGGGGTGGAATTTTTTAACAAAAGCATTATCATTTAACTAATGCTGTTTTATTTCTTTGTATTGATGTTATAAAACATAAGTTAGGCTGCAAATATTTACACAAAAAGACTAAGTAGGTGTCCTGTGTGATTAACTGTACTGACATTTCAACGCGAAGCCGAAAACCATGGGTTCCTTCATGGAGGTTTAAATTCAAGTTAAAAGCACTTTTCTTTTAAATTTTACTGGTTATTTCCTTGTATTGATGTAATAAAAGTTAAAAAAGGGTGCCAGGATAAATTCAAAAAGATTTAGGAGTTTTTCTTAGTGACTCACTATACTAATTTTCTCTGTATGAACTGAAAATTATGAGCTCTTTTTGGGCTGCAATTTCTGAAAAAATGATTTCTCACACTTAATTAATGCTGATTTTTCCTTGTATTCACTTAATAACAGGTATTTAGGGTGCAATATTAGGGTTAGGGTTAGGGTTAGGGGTTAGGGTTAGGGGTTAGGGTTAGGGTAGGGTAGGGTAAAGGCATATTTACGAAATCATTTGCTGTATCAACTCGTCAATGTCACCGAATTGTCACGTGGTCTTTGAAGGGCGGAGTTAAAGGTGGATTGATATATATATAGTGATTGTTGTTTAGGTTAAATTTCTTTAGCAGCCATTTACCTTACATTTAAACCTGAAACCATAAACTTGATGTTGAACCCTGCATGGGGGTTAAGTTTGAACTTATACTTCAGTAGAAGCTCTTTTAAGACGAAAAAAAAATCATTAATGTTCCGCTTTGCATTAAAATTTACAGAAATCAATTAGGCCTACATATTGCAAATCAATTTCAACAAGAGTCCCCCTCTAACTAATGATAATCATTAACAATCATTTCATGAATATTAACAACACTTATAAGCCTTCAAGTATAGCAACTCTCAATTTTACCAAAAAAATTTGACGGGTGCTTTTTCCCCCGAAACTGTCCCTTGCTACCAAAAGGTTCTTCGATTTCAACTGATTGTCTATGATTAAGATTAGTAATATAAGCAATATATTCCAAAAGATTTAGAAGGTTTCCTTGTGATTGACCATACAGATAATTTAACGAGAAACAGAAAGTCATGGGCTAATTCATTGGGGTGGAACTTTTAACAAAAGCATTTATCATTTAACTAATGCTGTCTATTTCTTTGTATTGATGTAATAAAAGATAGATTAGGCTGCAAATATAAAAACAAAGAGACTTAGTAGGTTTCCTATGTGATTAAATTGTACTGACATTTCAACGCGAAGCCGAAAACCATGGGTTCCCTCATGGAGGTTTAAATTCAAGTTAAAAGCACATTTCTTTGAAATCTTACTGGTTATTCTTTGTATTGATGTTGAAAAGATACAGAAAAAGGTGCCAGGATAGATTCCAAAAGATTTAGGAGTTTTCCTTGGTGATTAACCATACTGATAATTTAATGAGAAACAGATAATCATGGGTTCTGTCATTGGGGTGGAATTTTTAACAAAAGCATTTATCATTTAACTAATGCTGTTTTATTTCTTTGTATTGATGTTATAAAAGATAAGTTAGGCTGCAAATATTTACACAAAAAAGACTAAGTAGGTGTCCTGTTGATTAACTGTACTGACATTTCAACGCGAAGCCGAAAACCATGGGTTCCTTCATGGAGGTTTAAATTCAAGTTAAAAGCACTTTTCTTTTAAATTTTACTGGTTATTTCCTTGTATGATGTAATAAAAGTTAAAAAAGGGTGCCAGGATAAATTCAAAAAGATTTAGGAGTTTTTCTTAGTGACTCACTATACTAATTTTCTCTGTATGAACTGAAAATTATGAGCTCTTTTTGGGCTGCAATTCTGAATAAAATGATTCTCACACTTAATTAATGCTGATTTTCCATTGTATTCATTAATAACAGGTAATTAGGGTGCAATATAGGGTAGGGTTAGGGTAGGGTTAGGGTTAGGGTTAGGGGTTAGGGTTAGGGGTTAGGTTAGGTAGGGTCGGTTAGGGTAAAGGCATATTTACGAAATCATTTGCTGTATCAACTCGTCAATGTCACCGAATTGTCACGTGGTCTTTGAAGGGCGGAGTTAAAGGTGGATTGATATATATATAGTGATTGTTGTTTAGGTTAATTTCTTTAGCAGCCATTTACCTTACATTAAACCTGAAACCATAAACTTGATGTTGAACCTGCATGGGGGTTAAGTTTTGAACTTATACTTCAGTAGAAGCTCTTTTAAGACGAAAATAAAAATCATTTAATGTTCCGGTTTGCATTAAAATTTACAGAAATCAATTAGGCCTACATATTGCAAATCAATTTCAACAAGAGTCCCCCTCTAACTAATGATAATCATTAACAATCATTTCATGAATATTAACAACACTTATAAGCCTTCAAGTATAGCAACTCTCAATTTTACCAAAACAATTGACGGGTACTTTTTCCCCCGAAACTGTCCCTTGCTACCAAAAGGTTCTTCGATTTCAACTGATTGTCTATGATTAAGATTACTGTAATATAAGCAATATATTCCAAAACATTTAGAAGGTTTCCTTGTTGATTGACCATACAGATAATTTAACGAGAAACAGAAAGTCATGGGCTAATCATTGGGGGGAACTTTTAAACAAAAGCATTTATCATTTAACTAATGCTGTCTATTTCTTTGTATTGATGTAATAAAAGATAGATTAGGCTGCAAATATTAAAACAAAGAGACTTAGTAGGTTTCCTATGTGATTAAATTGTACTGACATTTCAACGCGAAGCCGAAAACCATGGGTTCCCTCATGGAGGTTTAATTCAAGTAAAAGCACATTTCTTTGAAATCTTACTGGTTATTTCTTGTATTGATGTTGAAAAGATACAGAAAAAGGTGCCAGGATAGATTCCAAAAGATTTAGGAGTTTTCCTTGGTGATTAACCATACTGATAATTTAATGAGAAACAGATAATCATGGGTTCTGTCATTGGGGTGGAATTTTTTAACAAAAGCATTTATCATTTAACTAATGCTGTTTTATTTCTTTGTATTGATGATAAAAGATAAGTTAGGCTGCAAATATTTACACAAAAAGACTAAGTAGGTGTCCTGTGTGATTAACTGTACTGACATTTCAACGCGAAGCCGAAAACCATGGGTTCCTTCATGGAGGTTTAAATTCAAGTTTAAAAGCACTTTTCTTTTAAATTTACGTTTTCCTTGTATTGATGTAATAAAAGTTAAAAAAGGGTGCCAGGATAAATTCAAAAAGATTTAGGAGTTTTCTTAGTGACTCACTATACTAATTTTCTCTGTATGAACTGAAAATTATGAGCTCTTTTTTGGGCTGCAATTTCTGAATAAAATGATTTCTCACACTTAATTAATGCTGATTTTCCTTGTATTCATTTAATAACAGGTAATTTAGGGTGCAAATATTAGGGTTAGGGTTAGGGT
>NC_047561.1:58274499-58319100 GCF_902806645.1 Magallana gigas | reverse complement strand
AGACTTTTCATTGTTCCCATTTTCTTTTCATTTCTCATCTCTCTCTCTCATCTCTTTCCCTCCTCCCGTTCCTTCTTTCCCCTATTCCCCTTTCCCTCCCCATCCATTTCCCTCTTCTTCTCCTCCTCTCCTCATCCTATTCTTCTCCATCCCTTCATCTCATCTTCCATCTCCCCGTTTCTCTCTCTCTCTCTCTCTCTCTCTTCGATTCCTTTCTTTCCCTCTCTCATTTTCTCCCATTCCTCTCTCGCATTCTCTCATCTCTGTCCTTCCCTCTTCTTCCCCTTCCCTTCCTCTTTGTCATTCTACTCTTTTCTTCATTCATTTCTCTCTTCCCATTTCCTCTCCGCTCTTCCCTCTCCCCTTCGCCTCCATCCCTCTCCCCTTCTTCCTCTTTCCTTTTCCTCAATCCCCTCTCTCTTCTCACCTCTCTTTCCCTCCCATTTTTTACATGTCAAAAACTTTAATCAAATGTCAACAATTTGCAACGGTTAAATTTAAGATGTGTCAAAAAATAACAGAATTAAACCTTGTTCATTTATGCACCATTAATTGTGTGAAATCAGCTAAAAACTTCACGGGTGCACTAAAATCTGATATTTTGACATGCGGGCCCATTCGATCATTTACGGTGGTTAGCCATTTTTAAAGAGGTCAAGATGAAACATTTCAATGTAATACATTTTTGATTAAGGTAATAATACATTTTTTTCAGTCGCAATGCCTTTATGCACTACTCTTGATAATAACGTCAAATCGCTCATGCCGTAATTTTTGCCTTATACAGGGTATATATATATCCGCTATATCGCTATTTAGAATATGCTACATTTCAAAAATGTAATAAATAAATAATATAATAAGTAATATATTATAAAGATATAAAATATTTGAAATATGTAAGGACAATAAATCAAACGGCATCCATACATTCTGAAAAGGCCATTGTGATTGTTGTTACATGGACCCATTTTTTATTCTGGTGAGCATTTCATTTCGATGAAATTAAATACAATTTAATTGTATGCACCACTTTTATTATTATAACTTGGCCTAGATACGAATTGAGTCTAAACTAAATTGTTAATGTGTCTTCATTCCCTGCCATATCATAGAGCATGTGGGTGACGGAGTTAGGTTCATAAGATATAATAGGCACGCGTGATAAACGTCGTATTCAGAGGGCTTATTTGAATAAAAATAAAAATATTTTTGTTAATAATTTTATAAATTATATTGTTTCAGATTATATTTAGTGATTGCAAATGATTAAAACCACAAAAAATAATTTACAGAGAAACGCGGGAGGTTTTTTGCTTATGGTGACGGAGTTTTGGTACTCGGGGATACATCAAAAGTAAACATTAAGACTGTAATGTATCTTTTTAATTCACATAGATTTGTTAACAGAATCAATGATATGTTATAACAGTAATCCTTTAAAATGTTATCAAAAACATGTTTTAATATTACATGTAAATACGTCAATTTTAATGGAGTTGGAGAAAAACACATGATGTATCGTATAGTGGTTTAATCTATAACGTCATGGAAAAGTATATATCACGTTACACCTTTATGACGTCATAGTATACTGACAGAGCAATTGCGATTATAGAGAAATAATTGCAGCTCCTCCGTATGGGCTTACAGTGGGAAAGAAAATGGAAATGCAAATAATAGTTATAGACAAACCAATGATACAGAAGTCAAGATAGAATGCTTTTGGTGTTTTAATTCGGTCTTTGTCAGTAACATTGTTTATACATCGAGAAACCACAATTATCTAATTATACCTGATTATACTCTGATTATACAGAGACAATTGCCTTAGATTATGACCTGATATAGCCTATACAAAAACCAAACAACGCGTTCGGCAATAACATCCTGAATAATGCAGCCCATAACGCGTGACGTTACGCCGGTCGCCGGGAACTTGAAAACAACTTGAACGCACCAATTCACGCAACTGAACAAACGTTCAAGCATCACGTGTTCGCGAATACAAGACATCACGATGTTTAGATCTGTTGCTGTTCCAAACAATATAGATTGAATGATTTTATTTGACGTCGTCGTGTCAATAACGCCGTCAGGTGATGAGCAGACAAATTGAATAACGCGCGTTAGCTGACGGCAGTTATTGACACGACGACGTCAAAAATAAATCATTTAATGCTTATATTACATTCTCTACGAAGAAATCAATTGTTAGAAATAAATCGATATAAAGTGCAGATCAAGGAGGGAGTAAATTAGTACCGCAAGAACAGCTGATTTGTAAAAACGGTTTAAACTGGTTTTCACAGGGACCGTTGAGATGAGATCGACGAGCATGAAAATATAATCCATAACTATTGAAATGTTGCTTTTAACAATAAAGTCAACTGTTTTGTTGAATAATTATAAAACATGGTGTTTGACAACATTTATGAAATACATTTTTAACCGATAACATAGAAATCACTGTTGAGAACTACTTATGTAAATTACATGTAAATTCATACGCAGTGAATAGATGTTGCATTTAGAGGCATTAAACATCACGGAATCTAATGGAAAAACACAGTAGAATGTAAATATCATTGATTTGACAGACCACCACAGTTCCGCAGGCATATTTCGTTTCTGGAATCAAAGAAAATTAAAGTTCCAGGCACAGTGATAGTGTACATGTATTTTACTACAGATGTCGTTGATTTCCTTGCCACTGAAATCTTTTGATTGTTGCTATATTATAAAATACTTAAAACACTTACTCTAAAACTTACATGTACATTTACTTCTTTCCCCAGTGTGCTTTGTTATAATCGGTAGTTATAGTGATCTGACGTGAACTTTCACTTAATTTAGGGGTAGGTGAAGGTATATTACAGCAATAAGATGCTTTCTTTTTTGGTGTTTCATGCCGATATGAAGGTAACAGATTGCAGAAAAAAATCTGCTTACGTCAGTGCTCTCATTGTAGCTTTAGTTTCGATTGATCAAGAATAATCCACACAACGGTCAACAGTTAAAGTACAAAGAAGACATCAATGAACGAGTTAAAAATCATTTATCATATAGCTACTATAGATAGAATTAAATTTGTCATTTAACAACGCCAGTTTAGAATGCGTAATATTATTCTTACGCCGACTGTTGGATCGCGTGAATTTCTGTCTTATCATCGACTATCGTAGAAAAAAAATATAGAGAAAAACTACTTACATGTAGTGGATGTCAAAATATTAAATTTAAGAGTTAGTCTTGTCAAATAAAGAAATAAGTTCAGTAGCCATGTATGTTTAATGAATCATCCGTATCATTTTTAAAACTTGTGAATCCAAATTTCCACGAAGAGCAAAAGATCTGCAGCTAAACTTCCTGCAATACACTGATTGTAGCGCAAAAGCGAACATACCCAACTTCGCAAAAACGCAGTCGCGCAAGACGTCGCTGCGTTGTCATGCACACAACGCCAAGTGGTACGAGCGCGATGGCGTGTTCTGTGATTTGTGACAGCGTGTTTTCCTCAACTATTGAAAGCACTACTCCATCGTCGGAACCCACGGGTTTTGTATCCGTTACACTGCTTTCAAAGAAAAATCCGTGGGTTCCGACAATGGCACTACTCGTTCACCATACTTTAAAAGGCTTTTTTAGACCGTCGACGACTTGACAGGCGAGTGTCTATATACTTTTAAAAGCGCCGCCGCTGCGCCTCATGTCATGTTTATGAATCCAAAACAAAGTGCTACATTTCATTTCTACTGTCTATCTTACGGTGTGTAGTCACATGTCGTCGAAGTTCCTGTCACTTACCTAAAAAGATAGCAATATACAAACCTGCTGCTCTGTCTATATCACCCGCAACGATCAGATACCTATGTACACTAAAACGTTTAACTAGAGGCCCATGGTCACATCACTCAGTGGTAGCAGTGTACATAAGCTTATATACATTTTATCAAAACATTGAGAAATGCTCAGGTGCATTTTGATATTTTAAAAAATGCACATTTTTGTGAAATATTTTTTTATATGATCTACGAAAACCAATTGAAATCATTTCGTAGCTTAAAATGCGACACTTTTCGAATAAATCCGAGTACTAGTAACCTTTGCCGAGTGACTGAATTTCATAAGCCATTCCTATAGTATTTCATAAACTTAAGAAGTCTTATTAAACAAAATAATAAAACATAGAACAATGTCAATAGCAGGCTGTGCATTTTGCTAAAGTTTCGCATTAATTGGCGACATATACGCGTTTATCGATAAAGTTAACGATTATTTCAAATTTGCGCACGTTTTTTTCTTTAAATAATTGCGGAATTTACGTATTGTTTATTCGCGAAACAACATTTTCCTAATTATACGAATTTAATGCGCTAAATGGGCTTTAGTTTTGATCAACACAAGCCATATTTTTTATAGACGTTCGAAGTGGGAATTATTCAAAACCAACAAAAAACTTCTATTTTATTTATTTATTCCTCATATTTCTGTTTATTTTAAACACTTTTTGCATACACATCTGTAGGTTATGACGGCGTATAAGTGCACTTTCAAATTGGCAGAAAAAAATAATATAATCGTTATTACGGTTTTCTAAATCGTTTGACCGAGTTTTAAAAAAAATCGTTTATAGAAAATCATTTTGTACAATTTAAAAAATCGTTTGTACGATTTAGAAAATCGTTTGTAAGATTTAAAAATTCGTTTAAACGATTTTTAAAATCGTTTGAACGATTTTTTAAAATTCTAAATCGTACTAAGAGGATTGTGAAATTCACGACTGTAGTTTAATTAGAAAACCTCTGTCAAAGTCGCAATTTCAAAGTTAATCTTTCGATGGCAATTTGTGCGTAAACGAATACTAGTAGCTTAGATATGTACGCGCGTAGTATGGTATACATTTGTACATAGCACAAAACATAAACAGAAATCAAATGTTATAGCAGGATATTTCAGTTGTAGCTATTAATAAAAAATATGTTTCTATGTCACCAATTTTTTTTCACTTAAAAAGAAAGTGAAACTTATTTTTACTTTTGAAATTATTTCTCTCAAGTTTCCAAATTGATTTCACACATCAGCCTAATTGCTTTAGTTAAAACAAGTACATTTTTAATATTAGTTACATTCAATATTAACTTCGTTTTTTCCAGTTCCGGGATAGGGAATGTATCTATAAATTACAAACAAATCTATAGTCATATAAATTATATAATAGCATTTACATCTCCGTTAGAAAATCATGTAGATAATTTGTCATTAAACTGCAACTCACTTTATGACAATAGAAGGCTGAGTATAAACAATAAACACTTTCTAGGTGTAAGGGACTATGCTTCGGTGTGCAGTGAAGATTCCAGCACAAATATTGAATTACAAAGATGAATGGAAGGTTTAGCATAGGAATACAGGTATTTAGAAAATGTACACCAATGGGTATCTTATATATATGTGTGTCAGACATCTTTTCAGGTAGTATGTTAATTATATTAATTAATGTGAAAATAAATTAGGAGCATTAAAATACAATCTTCAAACACTCACGATCACATTTCAAGGAAAGATTTAAAAATTTCAAACCATCAGGCCTTCAAGACAAGGTGTTTATTATGATTAAAATGAAGTCTAAAGGATAAACAATTCAATTTAAATTAATTTTATTCAATTCTATAATATCCAGGAATATGAACAATACAATTCTTGACATACTGGTATATTAAATGACTACATACTTAATTGTAAAGCATCAGATAAAATACATCTACAGCTCTGTGGTATGTCAAGCTTGATGATATTCTGCAAGCTTTTTTCAACATACTCCAAATTGACATGTTTGATAAGTATTAAGCACTGGGTACTCAGTTCCTCTAAAGTATGTACAAGTTCAAAGTCATACATTTCTTGGATGAAATGTCAATTAGCAATCTGACCAAGACTTTCAAAATGAAATCCACATAACGAGACATTCGTGGCCATGTGGCAATGATCACTGATTTCATCAGTCTTAAAATCTGTGGTTTAGCAGAATGTCTTTTTCCATCATAACTCTCTAAGTATTCTTCAATCACTTTGAAGAGAATGTTTGTGTGTCGTAGGGTAAGAAGGCCCAGTTTTTCCACAAAATGAGTTAAGTATCCAGTAAGAGCCCTACGCAATGCCAAGTTCTGCTCCCCATAAGCATCTGCAAGAATAGTGTGAAATATCTCATCATACTTGTTTGGCACTCGCATGAGTCCCTTCGAATCAGTGCAGTACTGGGGATCTTTTTCAACCACTGATAATATATAAAGTAATGCAGGATGCAAAACATCAATTAGTTTTGCTTCTCTAGTATACATTTGATGTTTCAAAGCCTCGTAAATGACATCCGCCTGTCCATACCAGCGCAGTTCTTCCCTGCTCGTGTTTTGCATGATGTGATAGAGACAGCTGACACCTAAGATCTTGTTTTCCAAAACATGATCATCCGTAAACAGAAGAGCAGTAGGAAGGAATTTTGGAAGACTTCACTCATGTTTGGAAACCTTGTATTGAAAACACACCATTTATACACCATTTTGAGGGAAGGAAAGCATCCATGTGTGTCTCTTTTAAGCTTTTCACTGAGGTGTTTTGAATGTGTACCAAAATGGATGACAGATGGTTTTGTGAAATCTGGTACTGCAGAAGTTCTTCATTGCCACTTACTGAGAGTACGTCCTTGACCTTTCTAAGCACTTCTTTTGACAAAGAAAGTGATGATTTTGATGTCCACAAATTGGGCTGCTCATGTTCAATAACCAAAATTAAAAGATGTGGTAAAGCTCCTGCAACCAGATGTTTCACGTTATCCTCGTCAGTATCTAAGGACAGTAAAGAACAAACTAATTCTAATACGAACTCTGCTCTTTCAGGTAAATTTACCACGTCCTCCTTGTCACATGGCTTATGTTCAAGTTCTTTAATGCACGGAACACATGCACGGCCAATCAAATGCTGCAACTTTTCTTTGACGTTTGATGATTTTAATATTTCACAAAAGTAGTCTTCTAACCACTTTTCTGGAGCAATTTTGATTAATTTTGTAATTCTCTTGATATTTGGAGGAAATTCTTTGTCTGGAAGGTCTCCTACTACTTCAATTAACTTCCCAAGGCTGTTTGCTGACCTGGAGAAAATGAGGTCCTGAAGTTTGGTGTAGTCATTTTCTGAAACAAGGCTTTCAAGCACAGCTTTGGCAGATGACATATTTTTACTTAAATGTCAGTTTCTAAAAAGGAAAAAAAACCTATGGTTATTGTTATGATAGAATTATGAGTTATTATAATGTTAGTTTAGTTATATATATCATAAAAGATATACATAATACAACATTTAAATGCAATTTTGCAATATACATAGCTCCTCTAGCCAATCTTAGGCAGCAAATTCATAGTTTTATAATGGTGCTGGTTCTGACATTTTCCTTGCTAGTGAAATATCAAAATCATCAAAATAGCCAGGAAACATCAGATATTTTGGATTAACACTACCCAAGCAAACCAAAGGTCTAAATCTTATTTTAAAATATGTTGGGCCAATAAAAAAATTGTGTGTTTAGTGTAACACTGATGAAGAAGTTAGGTATGGTAAGTAGGGGTTTAAAAAAAAAATTATTATATTTTTTTCTGGATGAATCCTAAGAATGTTTGTTTGTGTCATATTTAAAAACAGACTTTTAAATAGAATTAATATAAAATCCACAATTGGATGAAAACAGACACCTAAAAATGGTAGGATCGGGGCATTTTTGTAGGTAAGGTTGGGTTACCCTAAACACACAACTTTTTTTTTTAGGCCTTGTCAAAGTTTTAAAACTAAAGTCAATTTTAAAAGATGATTGCAGAGAAGATGTTCCATTAAAAGATGGTGGCAGAGGAATTTTTTTTGGTCGAGGAAATGTGAAGAAGATAGTCAGATAGTAATCACACTGTCAGTTCAATGCTTGTCAGTTTACCATTTAAACTATTTAAGAATAAAAATTATCTTTAAGGTAAATATTTCATTTAGGAACAATTAAAATTATGTATTCTCTTTGAAAAAAAAAATCAACAATAATTCTGATTTATTAGTTTGGACTATCGATTAACATCCGGGACTTATACATACCTCTCTCCTCTCTGATAAACATGAAGGATGAAAAGAAAAAGGCCAAGTTTTACTTTTGGTGTTTAAAATGAAAGTAGACGAAATTCGATCTCTTTTGTCTTTGTCAATTTGTACCAGTGTACATTTCGTGTATATCTTTTTCATTTGTCCAATATTATAATGTTTTTCTTCTGATTCTGTTTTTCTTTTTACTCTCAATGATTTGCTGTTTATTTCCTTTTTATTTTGATATCATTTTATGCGCACTGCTGTCATACGTTACCATTAAATGAACGAGTTATTCTACATTCTTATGACGTCATCTTCAACGACAACATGGCGGAGGCTGCCATTGAAAGGCAATCCGAGACGAGCAAGTTTTACTGCCATAGCTGCTCAGAAGAAATAAACCCAAAACCAGTATGTACAGTGTTCATATACACAAGGTTTAATTTATCTGTGTATGGTTACCACATTGTTTAATAACTTCGTTACGTATAGTCTGACCTATCTATTATCTTATTATTTTTAATTACCAGAGACGTAAATAATATAGTTTTCTGTCATTTATGACGCTCTTGGGATGAAAAATAAGTAGGAGAATTATGTTGTTTGTTCAATTTCAGCGTCATAACCTTAAAAACTACAAAGCGATGTTCGAATGAATCATTCAAACTTGTTTTATGATTTGACAGTTTGTCCCATAATAAGTTTATGTAGAATATTTAGACTGAAAACATGCTTTTAAAACTTGTATAATGGGGCTTGCTGTTTTGTTGTTCCACTGCTTTTATATTTATGATTGAAATAGTGACTGAACAACTTGTGTAGAATGTTGCTTGTTGGGATGGATACTTAAAAAATATGAAACGACACGATGCCGATGCCATTATACCAATATTTTTAAACAATACAGAACTATATAGAAATGAAATAACTTAATAAGAGTATTTTTTATAACAGAAGAGCTTTCACTAGTCTTCCAGCTTTATAAATGAGCAAATTATGTTTGTATGATTATTAAAACCTTAGATAAGAGATTACAAACAGATTTTAAAAGAAAATTACTGGTAAATGTTTAATATCTGGTTAATATTGTAAAACAAAATCATTCTACTAGATTCATAATAACAAAGAAATTTGCATAACCTCCTTTTTCTACTTTCTGTTTCAATACATTGAACATGGAACATGGGCTTTATATCTATTCCATGTTTGATGCGTACATGTAGATGTTTGAGTAAGTTAATTGTGTTTCCCTTTTCTTTGGCAAAATGTTTGACAAATCGTTTATTTTCATGTAAAGTAAGACCATACTTGTTGCTGGTTCACACATTTTGCAGGCCCCATGTTGTTCGAGTTTGGTTATACTGCACAAGGAAACATCAAAATGCATATTACACATTAAAATATTTAGCATCAGTTTCATCGCTTCATACCAGTAACCAACAAAATTGGTTTCTCAGTGTAAACTTTATAAAAAAATCATACTTATTGATTATCAGCAGTTGGAAACCTAACACACAAGTAACTTGCCTCACATTAATTGTTGATTAGCCTGCCCTTACAACAAGGTGTACTCAGATAATTGTTAAAATTCTGAACTACTTTGTTGATCATTTTTAATGTATTACAATAGTACTCAACAGATTATCTAATTGTGTATTGGTGATTTTTTCAAATGAAACAGTATTAATCCAGTTATTTTAAAGCAGCTTGTTACACCTGGATATTTATTAATAAGGTGATAATTAATAAAGGTGAAAATGTAGAATCCTGTAAATTGGTGGATTTTTATGCTTTTTTCAGTTCTGCAATATTTTTTTTTTTTGCTATCAGTTTGTGTTTGATATTGACTCTCTGGACTTCTACAAAGTAAAGAACTAGGTTAATTGCAATGATTGTGGAAATAAAGCAAAAAGTAGCCAATTAAAATTAGGACATCATTGAAAATAGGCTGTTGCACAATCAATGAATATGATATTTAAACACTAAAGTCTATATATTTTTTACCATCTTATTACAGGATTTTACGTGTCCCAAATGTGAAAATGGATTTATAGAAGAACTAACTGAGTAAGTGTTTCACATAAATACATTAACATGGGTGATTCTTAAAAATTTGGATTCTTACCCATAATGGGCCATTGCGACCTGAATATTGATTTTGTAAATGCAAGAATGGCTGTATTAACAAGTAGATTTCAATATACATTATCGGTATTTAAACAAGGTTTATTACTGTTGGCATCCATGTATTAAGATTTCTTCATTAATCAAGTAACATTAACTTTTCATTGGTTTAGATAAAACTAAGTACATTTTAATGATTAGGAAATCAGTATTTGTATCCCTAAATTGGGAGTGAAACTCAAACCCACTCAAATAGCATCATTATATTGAATCAGCGTGTAAGTTGATTAATCATTGTGACTTTGGGATGTACCAAATTGAGCAACTCGACCATGTATTGTAGAGATTTAGCTGAGACCCCCAGTCCCCAACCAGCTCAACAGCTTGATCCTGCTGCACAGTTTACAGAAGTGAGTAAAAAAGGATGAACAGAGTGCCTACAAAATGAACATATCAATTCTTGATAAAGTCAATACCCAAAGAAGGAATATTTTAAATGAATTTATGACTAATGAATTATGAAACTACAACCACCAAAAATAAATCAGAAAAGGAACCTTTTTTTTTGGTTCAAAGGGAGGATTTATATTTACACAAACTTTTAAAACAAATCCAGTTTTACAAGAAACACTCAGGAGTGAAGATGTATCATAACTAGCATTTGAACAAACATGCAATCATATGCAAGTCTGTAAAGTACATATTTGAAAAAAAAATAGCTTTTTTTTTTCAGTATACCTTTGATTTAATGGTGACAAACATACATGTATATAATGTAATTGGGAATAGAGAAGACTGCCTACTTAATACTCATCACTGTAGATGTAGTGGTGTTTATCATTTAGATTGGCGAGTTCTGGACCAGGTTAACATTTCAATCCTTGACATTGATCTCAGAATTTGTGAAATAAAGCTCCATGATTTCATGACGTCTGCACTCTTTTGAAATTGATGTATATGCCTTCATTTTATCTTTATGTGATATTAGACCTTCATCAATTTGTAGATATGAAAAAAAAATATGAAAAATCATCTTTTAAGTGAACTGCTCTCATTTTTTATTTCACGGAATATCTTCTTTACCAGCTATGGGGAAGAGCCTTTTTAGAAAGTTTTGAAAATCACTCTGGATCTGGTTCCTCAAACGCCACACAGAATGGAGTGGAGTCCGAGTCGGAAGAGGAAGAAGGGCGACCGAGGACGCGTGGCCATGGCCTGAGACCACTGACCCGGATATCTGTCAGAACAGGGGCGGGGAGGAACCGACCAATGAGTCAACCACAATATTTACATGGGTAAATGACTGATGTAGTCTTAACCATCTTAAAGCTGAACACCGCTCATAAATAGGCACTGTCCGCCATATTTCTTTTTCATCACTGCTGTCCCTACAACCCCTATATAAGGCACATACCTCTAAACAGTTCAAAATACTTTACTGTAGAGGTCTCCCCTGTGTGGATGTACATCTTGCCTAGCTCGCTGTGTTACTCGGTCGCTATGATATTAAATTTTATGCAATTTTTTTAACCAGGAGAATATTTGCATCAAATAAATTGGTCAATGCATTATTTACAAACAGATTATGCATATAGAATAAGAGATAAATGCTTTAAATCGAAAGACCACGAGTGGTATACTACATGTTGGCCACGAGTTTCAGGGGTGCAATCGGGTGTAACGAAATCGAACGATTTATATACAAGGTACCGGTGTGACGATGCTTATTTACAAGCAGCATTCAGCTTTAAGAATGAAGTTTTTATCAGCTGTTTTGAATATATGCACCTTTATTGATATTTATTTTTAAGTCCTTGATTAGAGATTTTGTAATTGTTATGGGGAATGTAATTCACAAGATTGTTGAATCTTTCAATGCAATGAACAGACTCATCAGAGTATCCCTGATATATGATCATCTGAATATTTTAGTTTACAATATGATGTATAATCCAAGGATAGAGAGACCTTGGCAACATTAAGATAAGACAGAATGAGCTCTTCCTAAATACACATACAATGTATTGATAAAGATATTCAAATCAGTACACACCTGTCAGATTGAAGTATTTATGATATCTTAGTAATTGAGTACTGATATACATGTACATTTGTATATTGCAGGCTTTTGCAGTTATTTGTTGATAGATTAACTGGGGAAATGGGACAACCCATGTAAGTATAGCTATAAACCTCATCTGTGCTTGTAAAGAAAGTTCTACAAAATGAGAAATTATATAATTTAGACAAAACATTGTATGCTCCTTTTCTTGATTTAGGAACTTTATGACACTTCATGGGAACCCTGCTGATTATGCTTGGGGTGTAGGAGGTCTCGACAACATTATAACACAGGTAGGTTTTATTAAAGATGCTTCATCCAACATTTAGGGCATTGAAATGTTAATGATTTAACAGTGATCCATGTTAAATGTCTAAATATAAAAGGGAAATGTTTTTAATTTTTGATTCATCATTTATTTCAGTTGCTAAATCAATTAGAGGGATCTGGGCCAGCACCAGCTGAAAAGAGTAAAATAGATTCATTACCAAATGTTAAAGTAACCCAGCCTCAAGTTGGTAAGACAATTATGAAACATTACCAAATTACATTTTTTTAATACATTTATTCTTACTTGATTATTTAAGGAATGAATTTATTTCTATGTACGTTATAAGATATAACATAACTATGGGCAGTTTACGCTTTATAAACTGCAAAGCGGATTATAAAAAAAGCATAAACTCTCCCAAGTTATACTCGTATAACATTCGTAGAAATTAAATTTATTCCTCATGATATAATTTTCTACGACTACGACTAAAATAAGGCACATTATTAAGTAAATTAACATTTTTTAAAGACAAAATTTAAACGTAACGTCAAACGGATTAATACGTTTTGCATGCGTGTCGTATTGTGACACAGGCAAGTTATGTTATACGATATATAAGAACTTGTCTAGCCAATCAAATTAGATGTTACAATCAGAATTAAATTATTCTCAAATAATTCACAGATGGGAGATTGTTTTTAATGCTGTCACATTGATAATGGTTGTGTACATTTTGTAAATTATCTGAAAAATAGCATTGTATTAGTTAGTGATTAATAGTACTAAGGGTATAAACACTGTAATAGAGGAAACAAATCCTCAGACCCTCTAGGTAAAATAAATCAGGCTCACTGGGATTCCAAACATGTTCCGCCTATTCTCATTAAATTCTATGGGATGTTTATTCAGTAATTAGTCAGGTGTGGATGGTAGGTGTGTAATTTCTAATAAAAATTGAACCAATGAATTCATTATAGGCTCATTTAATAATGATGAATTTACAAGATAAAAATGAATTTACTAGATAAAACATCTTTTTTTATTACAGATAACATTTTACAATGTTCAATATGTATGGAAGATTTTGAGTTACATGAAAACGTGAAAAAATTACCATGTGAACACCATTATCACAAGGTGTGCATTGTCACCTGGCTAGAAATGGTGAGTATAATGATGGCATCTCTAGGCTCAATGGAAAAGAAATCATGATGTTAAGGTTCATATGATTTATCTTCAAACTATTTAATCAATTAAGCTAATAATATGCCTTCCCACTTCCCATTTGCCAAAGCAAGTTAAATTGAGCTTTGTGGTATAAGTTGTCAACATGTATCAAATTTCACCTCAATATTAGAACTGTAGCAATATGCCAAATGCAGATATTGATCTGTTATATTAAAAAAAAAGATATTAACTATATTAAAATGGAATGATTTAAAAATATTCTTTCTTAGAAACTATGTACAGAATAACTAAAACATAACAATGTGTTGGTATTTAATTGTATTGTTATTTCATCATGGCAAATTTAACACTAGCTGGAGGTCTGTAGCTCCCAGTCTGAAAAAATTCAGATGGATGACCTGGGAGCCACAGTGTCACCCATTGTAAAAATTGTGTAATGGTATTAATTGTTTTCACAGAATTTGCTTTAATAGATTAATCAGCCCAAACCAAAGCTTATGAATGTTTGATTTAGGGATATCCATGTTCATTTGTGTTGTTTGCTCATCTGAGCTTTTTCAAAGGAACGAAAAAAAAAATTGATTGGATAGACTGTTTGCCCTGTCACACACTGTGTACACCAATCAAATGACATGTTATATAGAATTATTATATTGAGGTATTTGGTAATACATGTAATACATGTACAAGTTCATAATGTAAGTTGACCATACACTGTAAAATGAAGATACATGTACCTACTTGCTAGATGTAAGTAAGTTTTATAACTAACTGACATGAATTGTAGTGATATTCTAATTGTGATCTTTTTTTATTTCTTTTTTTGAAGCATGGAACCTGTCCTGTGTGTCGAATTGACCTAAATGGTGTTGATAATTCTCTAAAAAATGACGACAATTTACTCTCAGAGTTGGAGAACATTCAGAATGACCAGCCCGAACCACCAGAGTGATGGCAAATTGTGTTAAACATTTTACTTCAAATAAACTGTGATTATTATTTGTCATGTAACAATTAACAGAAAGTACTGATAATTGACTGTAAGGGCAGAGTGGGTGTGATGGGCGACAGTGAGGGGCCACCAGTCTCGGGGGGCACCAGCTACCACGGACTGGGGATGGATTGGGAGGTAGATAGATTGGAAGAGAATGCAAGGCGGAGTGTCTTCAGTATGGTTGATTGTGACGGGTGCAGGAATGAGATATGATTGTTGAGTGGCTGATGACATGTCTTCACTAGTTAACATTATACAAGGTTGACTTTGTTGTCTGTATGATCTAAATGAATTTATTATTCCGAAGGATTGCTGAGGTACCGGTAAAGTAGTAGATTTGCTAAAATAATTTTAATGCATTTTTTAAACTGTGTGCTTAGGGAAGAGACCAGGTACATTTACTAACCTCATCCCTTTTGTAGCAAGGTTTATTTTAAGGGTGTTTTAATACTATGGTGTACTAGTTTCAATTGTGGAAGATACAGACATTATCACATACCGGTATCTAATACCGATAATATAGCCACCAATATACATGTATCACAGGAAAGAGTTGTGTAGGTTTGCAAGATCTTTTCTAAGATTTGGTAAGAAAACTATGTCCTTGACTTTCAGCTGGAGCTTTGTCAAGGTAACAGTAGTTATAAAAATACACTACCCTTACTTATTTATCTTTGTGAGTTGGACTTAACAGTATTTTTGTGCTATTCGAACATGAATGTTGCAAGTAGAATGAGAGAGACTAACATATTTAGATACATGTGTCTGTAATATGTTCAGCTCATTGGCCATAATTGTAACAATAGCCTCTTTTATAAGTGAGTTCTATTCCTTTATTCTGTGATTCATGTAAAATTGCTTAGTTTAAATACCGTTTATATAAAGCATGGTTTTATTAGTCATAAAATCCTCAAGATGGTAAGTTTAAGTGGAATCTTCTTCCAGAGCAATTGATAGTCTGTTTCATGCCATGTTTAGTGTTGTTTTGTAATATCAAAACTGATGATTTAGTTGCTTATGAAGTGTAATTTGCCAGGGCTCCTCCATAGAAAACACCTGGGTTTTTTTTTTCAGCGTGATGCTGAACAAGAATTGAAGATGGTGATTCTCTTTGTATGATTTCATTTTGATATAATTATTCCTACAGTGTGTTGCATACTGCAAGTTAGCTTATATTGATATATCTGGCATGAGAAATTTTATTTCAAGTTAAAAATATCCTGAAAGTATTATTTAATGAAATAACCAGTGGCCCTGTTTGCAATCTGGGCTTTTACAATTTGTTTAATTAATTTGTACTTTTCTTCAATTTCATGTCCGGATATTTTCTCCTGGAATAGAGTGTTTCACATGCAATGTTTATAATTCATAAATGACAGCCATGTTAAATGTACACAAATGTACCAAAAGGATATTCATTGAATGAATAAACTCTTGAAAATGCATCATAGGAATTTTTTTTTTCATTTTCTCATATTAGGTAAAGTAGTTTTATTTAATTTAAGCAGTTTAAAATTAAAATTCTATAGACCCCCCCCCCCAAAAAATATTTTACTGATTAAGGATTTTTTAAAATAATCCTTTTAAAACTTATTTTCAAAGCAGGAGTAAAGAGATACGTGCACAGAGGCTTAGAATACTGGTGTAAACATAAGTATTGTATGTCCCTGTATTTCTGATGGGAAGAGAGTATATATACCTAAATAAGAGCAAGATTTTTGTGTGGATGACAATGATTTTTTATCCATTTACTAAACCAGTCCTTTTTATTTTTAGAATTTAAGAAAAAGGAATTATCCAATATTTAAGAAACTTCCCCGGAGATACATGTAGCTGTAATAAGTGACACTTATCCCCCCCCCCGAAAAAAAACCCCAAAAAACAAAACAAACAAACACCAAACCAAAAAAAACAACAACCCCGAAATGTCTAGCATTCTTAAAAAAAAAAAAAGAATATTGATAAATTAAATATTAAAACGGCCCGCCGTACGAAACCGACTTTACGAAGAAATCAAACCGAGTAAGTCTAGGTACGAGTTACTAATTCACAAAATGTCGGAGTGGGAGGATTTCCTAAACAAAAGCAGACACATTGTTTCTTCTGGAACGTGTGAGAAATTATTTGATGACAACTATTATGTTTTTGACGTTATTAAGGTACGTAGATGTTATACTTTTGTTGTCTTTCTACATGTTTGCCATCTAAAATAATAATCGAGAATTCCTGTCTAGAATCGTCTGCTACGTATCTATAAAAATATTAATAGCAAGAATTAATTTTTACAGCTGTTATATAAGGAAACTGCGGATGAAAAAACAAAATTGGAGCAGTTGGTTTTAATAGAAGAATTTAGTCAGCAGGCAGGCGTCCAGAGTTCAAAGTAAGCAATAAATTAGCAAGATATTGATAGTCGCTCGTTCTGAGCGTCGTAAACTTACGAACGGATGCAGTATGCGAACCCCGAACCAAGTCATCCCCACCCCACCTCTTTCTTTCCACTACCCTCGCCAGTACTTAAACAGGGACAAGGTTTACCTATCTATCATAAGATTTATAAAATATGATTAAGATTGCTTTGAGCTTAATTTAATTATTCTTTGATTAAAATATTTGATTAACATTGTATATTGTGACGGTCAGATTACATAGTGTATTGTGATGGTCAGATTGATTCGAATACTGGCGCCAGAAGCTCAGTTTGTAGAGCACCTGATTAGAGATTCAGGCGGCCCTGGTTTGATCCTGGTCCATCAATATATCTCCCATGCATCCTGTTACAATATCAGAGCTGTCACAGCACCTTTTTAGTACAGGGACTGCATGCGCGGATCTAGAGGGGGGGTCGGGGGGTCCCGACCCCCCCTGGAAAATGAAAATTTATTAAATTTACATAGTAAAATTATCGCGAAAATATGCCTCGGACCCCCCCTGGCAAACACAATTATCCTTCGGACCCCCCCTGGAAAAATTTTCTGGATCCGCGCATGGACTGAATCCCTCTCAATTGGGAAAATTATCAACATTTTTCGTAGTAAATTGGGAATTTTGGGGGTTTTTCCCAATTGGGAAGGGTCCGTTTATCAGACCCAACTAAAAGAGATTGACGGCCCTGAAAATATACATGTACATATGTCAATCAGTACTGGCCTTGGACCAGTTCTCGCAAAGTACATTTTTCGCCAGTGCATTGTAACATCATTTTTTCATGCGTAATTTTACTTGTTGATATAGTGATGTAACAATATGCACTGACAAGAAATGGTACTCGGTGAGAATTGGTATTTTGCCAGTACATTATTTTCCTTCCAAAATTATTAAGGAGAATTACATTTATTTATCTTTGATAGCATTGACCAAATTGTGGAGTCGCTGCTAGATGTGTTTCATCAGTTGATAAAGAGAGGCAGAGATGTCAATGTTTCCTGCCAGATTCTAACAACTTTAACTACAATACTTGTTCTCTATGACCAGTTGGTATGAATTTCATGTAATATGAAGGTTCTGGCAGTATTAATATGGAACATACAATAGTCATGATTTAAAGAAAAGTTATAAGAATCATTAATGTGAATACCACTGACTTGGACATTGAATATATTTTTTGGGAGTGAATTCTGTTTACATGAAGTGGCATCTTTTAGGTTTGCATTTTATCAAAAGCATTAAGAATTAGAATTTTGACTTTATAAATTCAAAATATAGAAGTTTTAAGCCAGTGAGATTTATTGTTAAACTTTTAAAACTCACAAATAAATAAAGAAAATATCTATAGAGGAATATTTTACAGGAAACAGAGACTTGTCAGTCTGTTGTACAGACTCTTCTTGCCATTGTTTGTAATGGTATTAACATGACAGAAAATCGTCCTCTACGTTCCACTGCTTGTCAATGCCTACTGCAGTTAGAGGATAGCAAAGCAGTAAGAAGTCAATTGTCTCGTCATTCAACTCTTATCATGCATATTCATGTTACATTATCACATGTTTTATTCATATAGAGGATGATTGAGTTTTCTTTGGATATGAAGAATATTTGTACTGATAGAAGTCATATTTTGGTTTTAGATACAAAATGCAGATTACACGAGAAACAGTAAATGATACTTCAAAGTGCTTGTTTTTATTTAGATCAATGACAAGGCCAGAATAAAATTATAATTGTTTTTAGCTCACCTGAGCTGAAAGCTCAAGTGAGCTATTCTGATCACATTTTGTCCGTCGTCCGTCTGTCCGTCCGTCTGTCCGTCTGTCCGTCTGTAAACTTTTTACATTTTGAACTTCTTCTCTAAAACCGCTTATCCAATTTCAACCAAATTTGGCACAAATCATCCTTATGGGAGGGCGAATATAAATTGCAGAAATAAAAGTTTGATCTGTATTCAAAGCGGAGAAAACCTTGAAACTGTAGAAAAAGGGGGGTGCATTTTTAAAAATCTTCTTCTCAAGAACTACCGAGGCAAATTCAACATAGTTTAGCATAAATTATCCTTATGGGAAGGAAAATATAAATTGCAAAAATTAAGTGGAAATTTTGTTTCAAATCTGAGTTATTACGAAAATAATAATAAAGGAAATGCGTGTTTCAATCAGTTTAATAGCTTCGGGTTCGGCATCCGGTAAAATGATTCCATACTTCTAAAACGAGGTTCTTTGTTTAAAGCATCAAAGTCAAGCTAGCACGCACTAACTTCAACGCACTAACTCCGTTCTAAATATGCTTATCGACTAGTTTTTCGATCCCGACGGGAAAATATCCCTCGGTATAAAGGCGCAGGGCGCCTAAACTAGGACTTGTGACAATTAGGTGACCCCGGATTCCTGAGGGTGGGGGTCCTGCCCGGGGGTGACCGGTCTCAGAACCTTCAATAATTATGCCGTTCTTGGCGCCACGGCCCCCTGAATAATCGTTATAATAACTATATCATCATATTATATAGGGACATAAACAAGGCGCAGGGCGCCTAAACTAGGACTTGTGACAATTAGGTGACCCCGGATTCCTGAGGGTGGGGGTCCTGCCCGGGGGTGACCGGTCTCAGAACCTTCAATAATTATGCCGTTCTTGGCGCCACGGCCCCCTGAATAATCGTTATAATAACTATATCATCATATTATATAGGGACATAAACAAGGCGCAGGGCGCCTAAACTAGGACTTGTGACAATTAGGTGACCCCGGATTCCTGAGGGTGGGGGTCCTGCCCGGGGGTGACCGGTCTCAGAACCTTCAATAATTATGCCGTTCTTGGCGCCACGGCCCCCTGAATAATCGTTATAATAACTATATTATCATATTATATAGGGACATAAACAAGGCGCAGGGCGCCTAAACTAGGACTTGTGACAATTAGGTGACCCCGGATTCCTGAGGGTGGGGGTCCTGCCCGGGGGTGACCGGTCTCAGAACCTTCAATAATTATGCCGTTCTTGGCGCCACGGCCCCCTGAATAATCGTTATAATAACTATATCATCATATTATATAGGGACATAAACAAGGCGCAGGGCGCCTAAACTAGGACTTGTGACAATTAGGTGACCCCGGATTCCTGAGGGTGGGGGTCCTGCCCGGGGGTGACCGGTCTCAGAACCTTCAATAATTATGCCGTTCTTGGCGCCACGGCCCCCCTGAATAATCGTTATAATAACTATATCATCATATTATATAGGGACATAAACAAGGCGCAGGGCGCCTAAACTAGGACTTGTGACAATTAGGTGACCCCGGATTCCTGAGGGTGGGGGTCCTGCCCGGGGGTGACCGGTCTCAGAACCTTCAATAATTATGCCGTTCTTGGCGCCACGGCCCCCTGAATAATCGTTATAATAACTATATTATCATATTATATAGGGACATAAACAAGGCGCAGGGCGCCTAAACTAGGACTTGTGACAATTAGGTGACCCCGGATTCCTGAGGGTGGGGGTCCTGCCCGGGGGTGACCGGTCTCAGAACCTTCAATAATTATGCCGTTCTTGGCGCCACGGCCCCCTGAATAATCGTTATAATAACTATATCATCATATTATATAGGGACATAAACAAGGCGCAGGGCGCCTAAACTAGGACTTGTGACAATTAGGTGACCCCGGATTCCTGAGGGTGGGGGTCCTGCCCGGGGGTGACCGGTCTCAGAACCTTCAATAATTATGCCGTTCTTGGCGCCACGGCCCCCTGAATAATCGTTATAATAACTATATCATCATATTATATAGGGACATAAACAAGGCGCAGGGCGCCTAAACTAGGACTTGTGACAATTAGGTGACCCCGGATTCCTGAGGGTGGGGGTCCTGCCCGGGGGTGACCGGTCTCAGAACCTTCAATAATTATGCCGTTCTTGGCGCCACGGCCCCCTGAATAATCGTTATAATAACTATATCATCATATTATATAGGGACATAAACAAGGCGCAGGGCGCCTAAACTAGGACTTGTGACAATTAGGTGACCCCGGATTCCTGAGGGTGGGGGTCCTGCCCGGGGGTGACCGGTCTCAGAACCTTCAATAATTATGCCGTTCTTGGCGCCACGGCCCCCTGAATAATCGTTATAATAACTATATCATCATATTATATAGGGACATAAACAAGGCGCAGGGCGCCTAAACTAGGACTTGTGACAATTAGGTGACCCCGGATTCCTGAGGGTGGGGGTCCTGCCCGGGGGTGACCGGTCTCAGAACCTTCAATAATTATGCCGTTCTTGGCGCCACGGCCCCCTGAATAATCGTTATAATAACTATATTATCATATTATATAGGGACATAAACAAGGCGCAGGGCGCCTAAACTAGGACTTGTGACAATTAGGTGACCCCGGATTCCTGAGGGTGGGGGTCCTGCCCGGGGGTGACCGGTCTCAGAACCTTCAATAATTATGCCGTTCTTGGCGCCACGGCCCCCTGAATAATCGTTATAATAACTATATTATCATATTATATAGGGACATAAACAAGGCGCAGGGCGCCTAAACTAGGACTTGTGACAATTAGGTGACCCCGGATTCCTGAGGGTGGGGGTCCTGCCCGGGGGTGACCGGTCTCAGAACCTTCAATAATTATGCCGTTCTTGGCGCCACGGCCCCCTGAATAATCGTTATAATAACTATATCATCATATTATATAGGGACATAAACAAGGCGCAGGGCGCCTAAACTAGGACTTGTGACAATTAGGTGACCCCGGATTCCTGAGGGTGGGGGTCCTGCCCGGGGGTGACCGGTCTCAGAACCTTCAATAATTATGCCGTTCTTGGCGCCACGGCCCCCTGAATAATCGTTATAATAACTATATCATCATATTATATAGGGACATAAACAAGGCGCAGGGCGCCTAAACTAGGACTTGTGACAATTAGGTGACCCCGGATTCCTGAGGGTGGGGGTCCTGCCCGGGGTGACCGGTCTCAGAACCTTCAATAATTATGCCGTTCTTGGCGCCACGGCCCCCTGAATAATCGTTATAATAACTATATTATCATATTATATAGGGACATAAACAAGGCGCAGGGCGCCTAAACTAGGACTTGTGACAATTAGGTGACCCCGGATTCCTGAGGGTGGGGGTCCTGCCCGGGGGTGACCGGTCTCAGAACCTTCAATAATTATGCCGTTCTTGGCGCCACGGCCCCCTGAATAATCGTTATAATAACTATATCATCATATTATATAGGGACATAAACAAGGCGCAGGGCGCCTAAACTAGGACTTGTGACAATTAGGTGACCCCGGATTCCTGAGGGTGGGGGTCCTGCCCGGGGGTGACCGGTCTCAGAACCTTCAATAATTATGCCGTTCTTGGCGCCACGGCCCCCTGAATAATCGTTATAATAACTATATCATCATATTATATAGGGACATAAACAAGGCGCAGGGCGCCTAAACTAGGACTTGTGACAATTAGGTGACCCCGGATTCCTGAGGGTGGGGGTCCTGCCCGGGGGTGACCGGTCTCAGAACCTTCAATAATTATGCCGTTCTTGGCGCCACGGCCCCCTGAATAATCGTTATAATAACTATATTATCATATTATATAGGGACATAAACAAGGCGCAGGGCGCCTAAACTAGGACTTGTGACAATTAGGTGACCCCGGATTCCTGAGGGTGGGGGTCCTGCCCGGGGGTGACCGGTCTCAGAACCTTCAATAATTATGCCGTTCTTGGCGCCACGGCCCCCTGAATAATCGTTATAATAACTATATCATCATATTATATAGGGACATAAACAAGGCGCAGGGCGCCTAAACTAGGACTTGTGACAATTAGGTGACCCCGGATTCCTGAGGGTGGGGGTCCTGCCCGGGGGTGACCGGTCTCAGAACCTTCAATAATTATGCCGTTCTTGGCGCCACGGCCCCCTGAATAATCGTTATAATAACTATATCATCATATTATATAGGGACATAACAAGGCGCAGGGCGCCTAAACTAGGACTTGTGACAATTAGGTGACCCCGGATTCCTGAGGGTGGGGGTCCTGCCCGGGGGTGACCGGTCTCAGAACCTTCAATAATTATGCCGTTCTTGGCGCCACGGCCCCCTGAATAATCGTTATAATAACTATATCATCATATTATATAGGGACATAAACAAGGCGCAGGGCGCCTAAACTAGGACTTGTGACAATTAGGTGACCCGGATTCCTGAGGGTGGGGGTCCTGCCCGGGGGTGACCGGTCTCAGAACCTTCAATAATTATGCCGTTCTTGGCGCCACGGCCCCCTGAATAATCGTTATAATAACTATATCATCATATTATATAGGGACATAAACAAGGCGCAGGGCGCCTAAACTAGACTTGTGACAATTAGGTGACCCCGGATTCCTGAGGGTGGGGGTCCTGCCCGGGGGTGACCGGTCTCAGAACCTTCAATAATTATGCCGTTCTTGGCGCCACGGCCCCCTGAATAATCGTTATAATAACTATATCATCATATTATATAGGGACATAAACAAGGCGCAGGGCGCCTAAACTAGGACTTGTGACAATTAGGTGACCCGGATTCCTGAGGGTGGGGGTCCTGCCCGGGGGTGACCGGTCTCAGAACCTTCAATAATTATGCCGTTCTTGGCGCCACGGCCCCCTGAATAATCGTTATAATAACTATATCATCATATTATATAGGGACATAAACAAGGCGCAGGGCGCCTAAACTAGGACTTGTGACAATTAGGTGACCCCGGATTCCTGAGGGTGGGGGTCCTGCCCGGGGGTGACCGGTCTCAGAACCTTCAATAATTATGCCGTTCTTGGCGCCACGGCCCCCTGAATAATCGTTATAATAACTATATTATCATATTATATAGGGACATAAACAAGGCGCAGGGCGCCTAAACTAGGACTTGTGACAATTAGGTGACCCCGGATTCCTGAGGGTGGGGGTCCTGCCCGGGGGTGACCGGTCTCAGAACCTTCAATAATTATGCCGTTCTTGGCGCCACGGCCCCCTGAATAATCGTTATAATAACTATATCATCATATTATATAGGGACATAAACAAGGCGCAGGGCGCCTAAACTAGGACTTGTGACAATTAGGTGACCCCGGATTCCTGAGGGTGGGGGTCCTGCCCGGGGGTGACCGGTCTCAGAACCTTCAATAATTATGCCGTTCTTGGCGCCACGGCCCCCTGAATAATCGTTATAATAAACTATATCATCATATTATATAGGGACATAAACAAGGCGCAGGGCGCCTAAACTAGGACTTGTGACAATTAGGTGACCCCGGATTCCTGAGGGTGGGGGTCCTGCCCGGGGGTGACCGGTCTCAGAACCTTCAATAATTATGCCGTTCTTGGCGCCACGGCCCCCTGAATAATCGTTATTAATAACTATATTATCATATTATATAGGGACATAAACAAGGCGCAGGGCGCCTAAACTAGGACTTGTGACAATTAGGTGACCCCGGATTCCTGAGGGTGGGGGTCCTGCCCGGGGGTGACCGGTCTCAGAACCTTCAATAATTATGCCGTTCTTGGCGCCACGGCCCCCTGAATAATCGTTATAATAACTATATCATCATATTATATAGGGACATAAACAAGGCGCAGGGCGCCTAAACTAGGCTTGTGACAATTAGGTGACCCCGGATTCTGAGGGTGGGGGTCCTGCCCGGGGGTGACCGGTCTCAGAACCTTCAATAATTATGCCGTTCTTGGCGCCACGGCCCCCTGAATAATCGTTATAATAACTATATTATCATATTATATAGGGACATAAACAAGGCGCAGGGCGCCTAAACTAGGACTTGTGACAATTAGGTGACCCCGGATTCCTGAGGGTGGGGGTCCTGCCCGGGGGTGACCGGTCTCAGAACCTTCAATAATTATGCCGTTCTTGGCGCCACGGCCCCCTGAATAATCGTTATAATAACTATATTATCATATTATATAGGGACATAAACAAGGCGCAGGGCGCCTAAACTAGGACTTGTGACAATTAGGTGACCCCGGATTCCTGAGGGTGGGGGTCCTGCCCGGGGGTGACCGGTCTCAGAACCTTCAATAATTATGCCGTTCTTGGCGCCACGGCCCCCTGAATAATCGTTATAATAACTATATTATCATATTATATAGGGACATAAACAAGGCGCAGGGCGCCTAAACTAGGACTTGTGACAATTAGGTGACCCCGGATTCCTGAGGGTGGGGGTCCTGCCCGGGGGTGACCGGTCTCAGAACCTTCAATAATTATGCCGTTCTTGGCGCCACGGCCCCCTGAATAATCGTTATAATAACTATATTATCATATTATATAGGGACATAAACAAGGCGCAGGGCGCCTAAACTAGGACTTGTGACAATTAGGTGACCCCGGATTCCTGAGGGTGGGGGTCCTGCCCGGGGGTGACCGGTCTCAGAACCTTCAATAATTATGCCGTTCTTGGCGCCACGGCCCCCTGAATAATCGTTATAATAACTATATTATCATATTATATAGGGACATAAACAAGGCGCAGGGCGCCTAAACTAGGACTTGTGACAATTAGGTGACCCCGGATTCCTGAGGGTGGGGGTCCTGCCCGGGGGTGACCGGTCTCAGAACCTTCAATAATTATGCCGTTCTTGGCGCCACGGCCCCCTGAATAATCGTTATAATAACTATATTATCATATTATATAGGGACATAAACAAGGCGCAGGGCGCCTAAACTAGGACTTGTGACAATTAGGTGACCCCGGATTCCTGAGGGTGGGGGTCCTGCCCGGGGGTGACCGGTCTCAGAACCTTCAATAATTATGCCGTTCTTGGCGCCACGGCCCCCTGAATAATCGTTATAATAACTATATTATCATATTATATAGGGACATAAACAAGGCGCAGGGCGCCTAAACTAGGACTTGTGACAATTAGGTGACCCCGGATTCCTGAGGGTGGGGGTCCTGCCCGGGGGTGACCGGTCTCAGAACCTTCAATAATTATGCCGTTCTTGGCGCCACGGCCCCCTGAATAATCGTTATAATAACTATATTATCATATTATATAGGGACATAAACAAGGCGCAGGGCGCCTAAACTAGGACTTGTGACAATTAGGTGACCCCGGATTCCTGAGGGTGGGGGTCCTGCCCGGGGGTGACCGGTCTCAGAACCTTCAATAATTATGCCGTTCTTGGCGCCACGGCCCCCTGAATAATCGTTATAATAACTATATTATCATATTATATAGGGACATAAACAAGGCGCAGGGCGCCTAAACTAGGACTTGTGACAATTAGGTGACCCCGGATTCCTGAGGGTGGGGGTCCTGCCCGGGGGTGACCGGTCTCAGAACCTTCAATAATTATGCCGTTCTTGGCGCCACGGCCCCCTGAATAATCGTTATAATAACTATATTATCATATTATATAGGGACATAAACAAGGCGCAGGGCGCCTAAACTAGGACTTGTGACAATTAGGTGACCCCGGATTCCTGAGGGTGGGGGTCCTGCCCGGGGGTGACCGGTCTCAGAACCTTCAATAATTATGCCGTTCTTGGCGCCACGGCCCCCTGAATAATCGTTATAATAACTATATTATCATATTATATAGGGACATAAACAAGGCGCAGGGCGCCTAAACTAGGACTTGTGACAATTAGGTGACCCCGGATTCCTGAGGGTGGGGGTCCTGCCCGGGGGTGACCGGTCTCAGAACCTTCAATAATTATGCCGTTCTTGGCGCCACGGCCCCCTGAATAATCGTTATAATAACTATATTATCATATTATATAGGGACATAAACAAGGCGCAGGGCGCCTAAACTAGGACTTGTGACAATTAGGTGACCCCGGATTCCTGAGGGTGGGGGTCCTGCCCGGGGGTGACCGGTCTCAGAACCTTCAATAATTATGCCGTTCTTGGCGCCACGGCCCCCTGAATAATCGTTATAATAACTATATTATCATATTATATAGGGACATAAACAAGGCGCAGGGCGCCTAAACTAGGACTTGTGACAATTAGGTGACCCCGGATTCCTGAGGGTGGGGGTCCTGCCCGGGGGTGACCGGTCTCAGAACCTTCAATAATTATGCCGTTCTTGGCGCCACGGCCCCCTGAATAATCGTTATAATAACTATATTATCATATTATATAGGGACATAAACAAGGCGCAGGGCGCCTAAACTAGGACTTGTGACAATTAGGTGACCCCGGATTCCTGAGGGTGGGGGTCCTGCCCGGGGGTGACCGGTCTCAGAACCTTCAATAATTATGCCGTTCTTGGCGCCACGGCCCCCTGAATAATCGTTATAATAACTATATTATCATATTATATAGGGACATAAACAAGGCGCAGGGCGCCTAAACTAGGACTTGTGACAATTAGGTGACCCCGGATTCCTGAGGGTGGGGGTCCTGCCCGGGGGTGACCGGTCTCAGAACCTTCAATAATTATGCCGTTCTTGGCGCCACGGCCCCCTGAATAATCGTTATAATAACTATATTATCATATTATATAGGGACATAAACAAGGCGCAGGGCGCCTAAACTAGGACTTGTGACAATTAGGTGACCCCGGATTCCTGAGGGTGGGGGTCCTGCCCGGGGGTGACCGGTCTCAGAACCTTCAATAATTATGCCGTTCTTGGCGCCACGGCCCCCTGAATAATCGTTATAATAACTATATTATCATATTATATAGGGACATAAACAAGGCGCAGGGCGCCTAAACTAGGACTTGTGACAATTAGGTGACCCCGGATTCCTGAGGGTGGGGGTCCTGCCCGGGGGTGACCGGTCTCAGAACCTTCAATAATTATGCCGTTCTTGGCGCCACGGCCCCCTGAATAATCGTTATAATAACTATATTATCATATTATATAGGGACATAAACAAGGCGCAGGGCGCCTAAACTAGGACTTGTGACAATTAGGTGACCCCGGATTCCTGAGGGTGGGGGTCCTGCCCGGGGGTGACCGGTCTCAGAACCTTCAATAATTATGCCGTTCTTGGCGCCACGGCCCCCTGAATAATCGTTATAATAACTATATTATCATATTATATAGGGACATAAACAAGGCGCAGGGCGCCTAAACTAGGACTTGTGACAATTAGGTGACCCCGGATTCCTGAGGGTGGGGGTCCTGCCCGGGGGTGACCGGTCTCAGAACCTTCAATAATTATGCCGTTCTTGGCGCCACGGCCCCCTGAATAATCGTTATAATAACTATATTATCATATTATATAGGGACATAAACAAGGCGCAGGGCGCCTAAACTAGGACTTGTGACAATTAGGTGACCCCGGATTCCTGAGGGTGGGGGTCCTGCCCGGGGGTGACCGGTCTCAGAACCTTCAATAATTATGCCGTTCTTGGCGCCACGGCCCCCTGAATAATCGTTATAATAACTATATTATCATATTATATAGGGACATAAACAAGGCGCAGGGCGCCTAAACTAGGACTTGTGACAATTAGGTGACCCCGGATTCCTGAGGGTGGGGGTCCTGCCCGGGGGTGACCGGTCTCAGAACCTTCAATAATTATGCCGTTCTTGGCGCCACGGCCCCCTGAATAATCGTTATAATAACTATATTATCATATTATATAGGGACATAAACAAGGCGCAGGGCGCCTAAACTAGGACTTGTGACAATTAGGTGACCCCGGATTCCTGAGGGTGGGGGTCCTGCCCGGGGGTGACCGGTCTCAGAACCTTCAATAATTATGCCGTTCTTGGCGCCACGGCCCCCTGAATAATCGTTATAATAACTATATTATCATATTATATAGGGACATAAACAAGGCGCAGGGCGCCTAAACTAGGACTTGTGACAATTAGGTGACCCCGGATTCCTGAGGGTGGGGGTCCTGCCCGGGGGTGACCGGTCTCAGAACCTTCAATAATTATGCCGTTCTTGGCGCCACGGCCCCCTGAATAATCGTTATAATAACTATATTATCATATTATATAGGGACATAAACAAGGCGCAGGGCGCCTAAACTAGGACTTGTGACAATTAGGTGACCCCGGATTCCTGAGGGTGGGGGTCCTGCCCGGGGGTGACCGGTCTCAGAACCTTCAATAATTATGCCGTTCTTGGCGCCACGGCCCCCTGAATAATCGTTATAATAACTATATTATCATATTATATAGGGACATAAACAAGGCGCAGGGCGCCTAAACTAGGACTTGTGACAATTAGGTGACCCCGGATTCCTGAGGGTGGGGGTCCTGCCCGGGGGTGACCGGTCTCAGAACCTTCAATAATTATGCCGTTCTTGGCGCCACGGCCCCCTGAATAATCGTTATAATAACTATATTATCATATTATATAGGGACATAAACAAGGCGCAGGGCGCCTAAACTAGGACTTGTGACAATTAGGTGACCCCGGATTCCTGAGGGTGGGGGTCCTGCCCGGGGGTGACCGGTCTCAGAACCTTCAATAATTATGCCGTTCTTGGCGCCACGGCCCCCTGAATAATCGTTATAATAACTATATTATCATATTATATAGGGACATAAACAAGGCGCAGGGCGCCTAAACTAGGACTTGTGACAATTAGGTGACCCCGGATTCCTGAGGGTGGGGGTCCTGCCCGGGGGTGACCGGTCTCAGAACCTTCAATAATTATGCCGTTCTTGGCGCCACGGCCCCCTGAATAATCGTTATAATAACTATATTATCATATTATATAGGGACATAAACAAGGCGCAGGGCGCCTAAACTAGGACTTGTGACAATTAGGTGACCCCGGATTCCTGAGGGTGGGGGTCCTGCCCGGGGGTGACCGGTCTCAGAACCTTCAATAATTATGCCGTTCTTGGCGCCACGGCCCCCTGAATAATCGTTATAATAACTATATTATCATATTATATAGGGACATAAACAAGGCGCAGGGCGCCTAAACTAGGACTTGTGACAATTAGGTGACCCCGGATTCCTGAGGGTGGGGGTCCTGCCCGGGGGTGACCGGTCTCAGAACCTTCAATAATTATGCCGTTCTTGGCGCCACGGCCCCCTGAATAATCGTTATAATAACTATATTATCATATTATATAGGGACATAAACAAGGCGCAGGGCGCCTAAACTAGGACTTGTGACAATTAGGTGACCCCGGATTCCTGAGGGTGGGGGTCCTGCCCGGGGGTGACCGGTCTCAGAACCTTCAATAATTATGCCGTTCTTGGCGCCACGGCCCCCTGAATAATCGTTATAATAACTATATTATCATATTATATAGGGACATAAACAAGGCGCAGGGCGCCTAAACTAGGACTTGTGACAATTAGGTGACCCCGGATTCCTGAGGGTGGGGGTCCTGCCCGGGGGTGACCGGTCTCAGAACCTTCAATAATTATGCCGTTCTTGGCGCCACGGCCCCCTGAATAATCGTTATAATAACTATATTATCATATTATATAGGGACATAAACAAGGCGCAGGGCGCCTAAACTAGGACTTGTGACAATTAGGTGACCCCGGATTCCTGAGGGTGGGGGTCCTGCCCGGGGGTGACCGGTCTCAGAACCTTCAATAATTATGCCGTTCTTGGCGCCACGGCCCCCTGAATAATCGTTATAATAACTATATTATCATATTATATAGGGACATAAACAAGGCGCAGGGCGCCTAAACTAGGACTTGTGACAATTAGGTGACCCCGGATTCCTGAGGGTGGGGGTCCTGCCCGGGGGTGACCGGTCTCAGAACCTTCAATAATTATGCCGTTCTTGGCGCCACGGCCCCCTGAATAATCGTTATAATAACTATATTATCATATTATATAGGGACATAAACAAGGCGCAGGGCGCCTAAACTAGGACTTGTGACAATTAGGTGACCCGGATTCCTGAGGGTGGGGGTCCTGCCCGGGGTGACCGGTCTCAGAACGCTTCAATAATTATGCCGTTCTTGGCGCCACGGCCCCCTGAATAATCGTTATAATAACTATATCATCATATTATATAGGGACATAAACAAGGCGCAGGGCGGCCTAAACTAGGACTTGTGACAATTAGGTGACCCCGGATTCCTGAGGGTGGGGGTCCTGCCCGGGGGTGACCGGTCTCAGAACCTTCAATAATTATGCCGTTCTTGGCGCCACGGCCCCCTGAATAATCGTTATAATAACTATATCATCATATTATATAGGGACATAAACAAGGCGCAGGGCGCCCTAAACTAGGACTTGTGACAATTAGGTGACCCCGGATTCCTGAGGGTGGGGTCCTGCCCGGGGGTGACCCGGTCTCAGAACCTTCAATAATTATGCCGTTCTTGGCGCCACGGCCCCTGAATAATCGTTATAATAACTATATCATCATATTATATAGGGACATAACAAGGCGCAGGGCGCCTAAACTAGGACTTGTGACAATTAGGTGACCCCGGATTCCTGAGGGTGGGGGTCCTGCCCGGGGGTGACCGGTCTCAGAACCTTCAATAATTATGCCGTTCTTGGCGCCACGGCCCCCTGAATAATCGTTATAATAACTATATCATCATATTATATAGGGACATAAACAAGGCGCAGGGCGCCTAAGCTAGGACTTGTGACAATTAGGTGACCCCGGATTCCTGAGGGTGGGGGTCCTGCCCGGGGGTGACCGGTCTCAGAACCTTCAATAATTATGCCGTTCTTGGCGCCACGGCCCCCTGAATAATCGTTATAATAAACTATATCATCTATATATAGGGACATAAACAAGGCGCAGGGCGCCTAAACTAGGACTTGTGACAATTAGGTGACCCCGGATTCCTGAGGGTGGGGGTCCTGCCCGGGGGTGACCGGTCTCAGAACCTTCAATAATTATGCCGTTCTTGGCGCCACGGCCCCCTGAATAATCGTTATAATAACTATATCATCATATTATATAGGGACATAAACAAGGCGCAGGGCGCCTAAACTAGGACTTGTGACAATTAGGTGACCCCGGATTCCTGAGGGTGGGGGTCCTGCCCGGGGGTGACCGGTCTCAGAACTTCAATAATTATGCCGTTTCTTGGCGCCACGGCCCCCTGAATAATCGTTATAATAACTATATCATCATATTATATAGGGACATAAACAAGGCGCAGGGCGCCTAAACTAGGACTTGTGACAATTAGGTGACCCCGGATTCCTGAGGGTGGGGGTCCTGCCCGGGGGTGACCGGTCTCAGAACCTTCAATAATTATGCCGTTCTTGGCGCCACGGCCCCTGAATAATCGTTATAATAACTATATCATCATATTATATAGGGACATAAACAAGGCGCAGGGCGCCTAAACTAGGACTTGTGACAATTAGGTGACCCCGGATTTCTGAGGGTGGGGGTCCTGCCCGGGGGTGACCGGTCTCAGAACCTTCAATAATTATGCCGTTCTTGGCGCCACGGCCCCCTGAATAATCGTTATAATAACTATATTCATCATATTATATAGGGACATAAACAAGGCGCAGGGCGCCTAAACTAGGACTTGTGACAATTAGTGTGACCCCGGATTCCTGAGGGTGGGTGTCCCTGCCCGGGGGTGACCGGTCTCAGAACCTTCAATAATTATGCCGTTTCTTGGCGCCACGGCCCCCCTGAATAATCGTTATAATAAACTATATCATCATATTATATAGGGACATAAACAATGGCGCAGGGCGCCCTAAACTAGGACTTGTGACAATTAGGTGACCCCGGATTCCTGAGGGTGGGGGTCCTGCCCGGGGGGTGACCGGTCTCAGAACCTTCAATAATTATGCCGTTCTTGGCGCCACGGCCCCCTGAATAATCGTTATAATAACTATATCATCATATTATATAGGGACATAAACAAGGCGCAGGGCGCCTAAACTAGGACTTGTGACAATTAGGTGACCCCGGATCCTGAGGGTGGGGGTCCTGCCCGGGGGTGACCGGTCTCAGAACCTTCAATAATTATGCCGTTCTTGGCGCCACGGCCCCCTGAATAATCGTTATAATAACTATATCATCATATTATATAGGGACATAAACAAGGCGCAGGGCGCCTAAACTAGGACTTGTGACAATTAGGTGACCCCGGATTCCTGAGGGTGGTGGGTCCTGCCCGGGGGTGACCGGTCTCAGAACCTTCAATAATTATGCCGTTCTTGCGCCACGGCCCCCTGAATAATCGTTATAATAACTATATCATCATATTATATAGGGACATAAACAAGGCGCAGGGCGCCTAAACTAGGACTTGTGACAATTAGGTGACCCCGGATTCCTGAGGGTGGGGGTCCTGCCCGGGGGTGACCGGTCTCAGAACCTTCAATAATTATGCCGTTCTTGGCGCCACGGCCCCCTGAATAATCGTTATAATAACTATATCATCATATTATATAGGGACATAAACAAGGCGCAGGGCGCCTAAACTAGGACTTGTGACAATTAGGTGACCCCGGATTCCTGAGGGTGGGGGTCCTGCCCGGGGGTGACCGGTCTCAGAACCTTCAATAATTATGCCGTTCTTGGCGCCACGGCCCCCTGAATAATCGTTATAATAACTATATCATCATATTATATAGGGACATAAACAAGGCGCAGGGCGCCTAAACTAGGACTTGTGACAATTAGGTGACCCCGGATTCCTGAGGGTGGGGGTCCTGCCCGGGGGTGACCGGTCTCAGAACCTTCAATAATTATGCCGTTCTTGGCGCCACGGCCCCCTGAATAATCGTTTATAATAACTATATCATCATATTATATAGGGACATAAACAAGGCGCAGGGCGCCTAAACTAGGACTTGTGACAATTAGGTGACCCCGGATTCCTGAGGGTGGGGGTCCTGCCCGGGGGTGACCGGTCTCAGAACCTTCAATAATTATGCCGTTCTTGGCGCCACGGCCCCCTGAATAATCGTTATAATAACTATATCATCATATTATATAGGGACATAAACAAGGCGCAGGGCGCCTAAACTAGGACTTGTGACAATTAGGTGACCCCGGATTCCTGAGGGTGGGGGGTCCTGCCCGGGGGTGACCGGTCTCAGAACCTTCAATAATTATGCCGTTCTTGGCGCCACGGCCCCCTGAATAATCGTTATAATAACTATATCATCATATTATATAGGGACATAAACAAGGCGCAGGGCGCCTAAACTAGGACTTGTGACAATTAGGTGACCCCGGATTCCTGAGGGTGGGGGTCCTGCCCGGGGGTGACCGGTCTCAGAACCTTCAATAATTATGCCGTTCTTGGCGCCACGGCCCCCTGAATAATCGTTATAATAACTATATCATCATATTATATAGGGACATAAACAAGGCGCAGGGCGCCTAAACTAGGACTTGTGACAATTAGGTGACCCCGGATTCCTGAGGGTGGGGGTCCTGCCCGGGGGTGACCGGTCTCAGAACCTTCAATAATTATGCCGTTCTTGGCGCCACGGCCCCCTGAATAATCGTTATAATAACTATATCATCATATTATATAGGGACATAAACAAGGCGCAGGGCGCCTAAACTAGGACTTGTGACAATTAGGTGACCCCGGATTCCTGAGGGTGGGGGTCCTGCCCGGGGGTGACCGGTCTCAGAACCTTCAATAATTATGCCGTTCTTGGCGCCACGGCCCCCTGAATAATCGTTATAATAACTATATCATCATATTATATAGGGACATAAACAAGGCGCAGGGCGCCTAAACTAGGACTTGTGACAATTAGGTGACCCCGGATTCCTGAGGGTGGGGGTCCTGCCCGGGGGTGACCGGTCTCAGAACCTTCAATAATTATGCCGTTCTTGGCGCCACGGCCCCCTGAATAATCGTTATAATAACTATATCATTTATAAATACCAGGGTTCACGTCAAAACATGGCTGACGAAAAATAATCCCAGAGTTATTCCATTTACATCGGGTTATTTGCCGATGGCAGGGACTGAATTTTTTATGAGATAAAACTCAACACGTTAGAAGTCTGAGAGTCTGATACATTCTTAGTTTTTAGAAAAAAAAATCAAGATCACTAGAGGACGGTGTGGGGGAGGGGGTGGTAGTGAAAAGGCCCTGACTTGATTTCAAATTTGAAGGTGTGTGTGTTTCTTGCTACCAATGTTTTATTTATACAATGTAATTTTATTTGATAAACTGTTTACGGGAATATTTCAAAAACTTTGTTTTGATTTTACATGCAAATAAAGTTTTAAATATTTGGTAAAATTTTATATTTCATGCACTACAATATTTAATATTGTAGTGCTACCTCCAATCAAACTGTTTATCCTTAACACTTATGATGTCTGTATATGAGATCATAACTTAAGTTATTTTTCATCTTTATGACAGAATCGTTTGTTAATTAGATGGTCATTTTATTTTTGGAAAGATTGTAAGCGCATATATATTTTCCTTTTGTGTGGTGTGAAATGGCTCGTTATCAAACACTGGTTGTAGGGTCATTCGAGTAGTCAGAAGGATCAATTCCATTCAATTCTTTATGTCTTTAAGCATTACAGCTTATCAGAGCAATACATGTATATATATATATATATATATATATATATATATATATATATATATATATATATATATATATATATATATATATGTCCAAATAAAATAAAGGACATACAGATTTTGTCAATGCATAAACATGATGACCTTTGCTCATCTCATTCCTCTCATTCACTTACACGCACACGTACACCCTCTCATGCATTAAAAATAAATGGTTAAGGTAAGGTTGTATATTAGAAAATAAAGGAAGACACATTAAAGAACATGTAAAACTGAGGGGGGGGGGGTGTTATTAGTATACTCACAAAACAGACATCTTTGAATTGCATAACTTTTTTGTGGAGCTGTGTTAAAAATGCTTCCTTTTTTTTTACTAATAAAGAGACGTTAAATGTTAATCAATTTCTGGTATATTTAACTTGTTGTAAGAGCTACAAATTCACAGAAGAAAACAAATTGGCTTGTTGTAATGCATTGCTCTTCTACATGTAAGCTTTCAACAAGTTAAATCATACGGCAATCAGTTGCTTAAAATAGAAATATCCCTTTCAAAGTTTATATAAATTATTACGATTGAATCAGAATCCATTCGTTTATACATACAGTTGCAACTCCATACACCTAGGAAAAGTTCCTTTTTTTCCCCCAAATAATTTGCGTATGAAATACATTTATAAAAAACACGTGAAAAAGAGTTCATGGGAAATATAAAGAACATGTATGCACGTACATAAGTTTATACGTAAATCCGGCAATAACATCCGAGTATAAATCTGCAGGCAAAACTCATCAATGGCACTTAGCGGGATTCAAACCAGGGATGCACTCGGTCTGTTCAAAAGTCAAAACATGACCCACTCGGCCATTGAGAGAGATAACTGACGTTGCAAATTTTCGATATTGTTTCCTTTTGATAAAAATATTAACGAACTATAGCTTATGAAATACACGGAAAACCTGTAACACTTAATTTGTATCTTTAAAAAAAATATTTTTTTCTTTTCCAAATAGGCCCAAATAGGCCCCGTGGCACTGAACGTAGATATTCAAATAGGCCCAAATAGGCCCTGTGGCACATAAGTGGTTAAAATAAAAGAAATTAACAACACGATATATAAAACGTAAGCGCTTTCATTACATATACATATATATATATCCAAAATGTGCAGTCCTTGGTATAGGTAAATATAATTTAAATGAAAGTCGATGAAAACACGTTTTCAATCACTCTTTAACCACTTCTGTGCCACAGGGCCGATTTTGGGCCGATCACACAGTTGTCCAGAGTGCCACGGGGCCGATTTTAGGCCGATTTTAACTTTACACTTTTTCCATATGATTTATTAAATATACGTCAATAATATAAAAGCATCGTATGTTATTATGAACAATAAAGTATCCAATTGTAATTTATTGACATATTAATTTATTATTTTGATTTTTTAAAAGAGATTTATTGCGCTAGAATTAACGGATTTCTTGATACATAGTTACACAAACTAAGATCTTTTTATCTGCCATCAAAATTTGCATAATTATTATATCAATTGTTGAAATAAAAGTTAATGTGTTTTTTTTATTGCTAAACATTACACTAAAACAGCATATGTTCATGTGCATTAATTTTATTAATTCATCGTAATTAACATATTGTTGCATAATTTTGTTCCGATTGTTTGTTTCTCAATAACTTCAAAAATTCAAGCAACAGATAATATTATTGCCCTAAATTATTTTTAAAATGTTTACGCAATGCATGCATGTATATTATTTTCGAAACATATAATTCTTAAAAATAATATCAACATTGAAAAGAATGACATAAATGACTTCCATAACGCGGTATTTTGTTATAACGTCATTTTACGTAAATGACGTCATAATAACACGTGCGTTCTGCCTTGCGCCGTACAAGATGGCTGGAGTGTGGTTCCGTGTATTGCCGCCTGAACCGGTGCAAAATAAGCCATTCACTGGGAACCCAGGGCCAAAGAACATGCCGGCGAGAAATGCATCTCCGTTGGAATATTTTCTTTTATTCTTCAACCTAAACCTAATACGAGAAGCTGTGCGTCAAACTGATAGGTATCGTATCCCATAATTTTTATAAATGATTTGGTATTGCATGATGTAAGACTGTACAGGTCATATACTTCGTGTACCAAATTGTATAGTGCATAATTTCGTGTATACATTGGACCATATATAACCGATGATACATTGTGTATACTTAGTGTAAACGGTCTATACGCTTTGTACATTGGGTATACGTCGTGCAAACGGCCTGTACAGGGCGTATACTTTGTGTGCACCATTTTGTGTATACATTGGACCATATATAACCGATGATACATTGTGTATACTTGATGTACAAGGCCTGTACGCTTGGTACGTTGGGCATACGCCCTGTATAGGACGTATACTTCGTGCAAAACATTTGGTGTATACATTGGACCATATATAACCGATGATACATTGTGTATACTTGGTGTAAACGGTCTATTCGCTTTGTACATTGTGTATACTTGGTGTAAATGGTCTATACGCTTTGTACATTGTGTACACTTGGTGTAAACGGTCTATACGCTTTGTACATTGGGTATACGTGGTGTAATCGGCCTGTACAGGGCGTATACTTTGTGTGCACAATTTCGTGTATACATTGGACCATATATAACAGATGATACATTGTGTCATTGTGTATACTTGGTGTACACGACCTATACGCTTGGTATTAGGCATACGCCCTGTACAGGACGTATACTTCGTGCACAAAATTTGGTGTATACATTGGACCATATATAACCGATGATACATTGTGTATACTTGGTGTAAACGGTCTATACGCTTTGTACATTGGGTATACGTGGTGTAAACGGCCTGTACAGGTCATATACTTCGTGTACAAAATTGTATAGGGCGTATACTTTGTGTGCACAATTTGGTGTATACATTGGACCATATATAACCGATGATACATTGTGTATACTTGGTGTAAACGGTCTACACGCTTTGTACATCGTGTATACTTGGTGTAAATGGTCTATACGCTTTTTACATTGGGTATACGTGGTGTAAACTGCCTGTACAGGGCGTATACTTTGTGTGCACCATTTGGTGTATACATTGGACCATATATAACCGATGATACATTGTGTATACTTGGTGTACACGACCTATACGCTTGGTACATTAGGCATACGCCCTGTACAGGACGTATACTTCGTGCAAAAAATTTGGTGTATACATTGGACCATATATAACCGATGATACATTGTGTATACTTGGTGTAAACGGTCTATACGCTTTGTGTGCACCATTTGGTGTATACATTGGACATTGGTTCTGAGACCAGTCACCCCCGGGCAGGACCCCCACCCTCAGGAATCCGGGGTCACATGGGCCAAATTGACACTGTCAGGGCGCCTAACGCCAAAACTAGGAGGTGTGCCATCAGGCCGAGACCGGATCCTTGTGGGTACGGGTGTGCACTGACGGAATCCGGTCTCAAAATGGGCGATTTCCGGTGCCAGGGCGCTGAGTTGACCCTATCATAGAGGTTCCATTCATTATTGTAGGGTCTCTATACAAGGCGATAGCAAACGAAAAATTGTTTGCTATATAATATTTCAGTTTTTATGAAAATGCAACCTGACTACGACAGCTAAACAAATGTGAGATGGCGATGGTAGAAAAAACTGTCGCAAGTATCAAACGAACGGCCGCAAACCAAATTGTTTTCTGAACAAAAAAAAAAAAGAAACAAATGGAGAAAAAGAAAGTTTTAAAAATCTAGTTCTTACAGACATAATGGAATTCCATATACGACAGCCAACTGTAAGCTGCCAAATTCCATAGCATAGCGCGATTTTTCTCTAACTTTCACTTTCACTTTACATTCACTTTCTTTCCCCCTATTAAATTACATTGATCAATTTGAGTAATATTTACGCAAAACACAGAAGACCCAATCACCAAATTTGGTGCGTATGAATACATTCAACCTTCCTTTAGTATTTCTCAAATAATATGACTGACTCTCCTCGCGACTTCAAATCGGATCACGACCTGATGTTTTACTTACGCTGATTGATATTTCATTGATGTTAATATTTTCTTTACCTGTTAAATGGATTCAATTGATAAATTTCATGGTATTTCAAAAGTAATTTTATCAAATAACAGAATGAAAAACAATATTGTATTATTAGAATTCAAAGCGGATTGCACTATTTTTGTCCCCATAATTCGGCTGTTCCAATGGCTCTTCCGTTAATTGCGCATTGCTCGTAAAATAAGGCAGAGGTTTTTAAAAATAAACCATAGTTGCCGAAAGGAAATGAATTTAAAAAAAGGTAAATATAAGCATTAAATCATTATTATGCAACGTTAATGATAATGAATTAAATCATTATTATTAATTGCAACGGTGAGTGCAAACAAATTTTCATCACGCGCTAGCGCGCGTTATTCAATTTGTATGCAAACACCGTTGCAGATATGAGACCACATCTTTAAAAAAATAATGCTTCAATGCTTAAATATGTGTATATTACAACTTTTAACACTGATTTAAGCGTAAAGTTTGTGGCAGCTTTATAACACATCAGTTGTGATTGTTGAAGTACAAAATTTGATTTTAAGGCAAAGTTAAAAAATGTCAACATATTTCAAGATGAATAAAAGTTATCTAACGGTACATTATATTCTAATTTCTGTGCCTCCTTAATATAATTTGCCAACGTTTTAAGATTGATATTAGTCTTTATTCCTTAAAATTGGCAAAATGATCATAGAGGTAAGAGCCAGAGCCGTTGGAATGTTGGTGTTTGGATAGTTCATAAGACAGGTTTTATTTAATTTAAATCTGCATTTATTTTGTTCTCGACATTGTTTTAAATACAAATCAATCCCAAGAAAAAATTGTTTTCACATAGTTCTTCTCTTCCATAAGTGTATCCAACCTAAACATTCTGAATGCTCGGTGCAAAATCCATCCAATCCGGAAGTGTTCGTGATATCCAGCAGAGTTTAAGGTCTCGGATCTCAGCCAAAGTTTAAGGTCAATGCATCATTATTAACTATTGAAAGTTTAGAAGTGGAATGCAGCCACCCGTAATCAAGACCAAGACAAACATATGGTTTTTTTTTCATAAAGTAAAAACATAATACTGGGTGAACACTTTGTACTTTGGTGTATTTACATTAAGAGTATGTTCTAAATGAAATTTATGCGAATGTTTTGCCATATTGTTTGAGGTATATGTGAGTAGTACTACTAGTTCGACATTGTTATAATTCAGCAACTTAAAAAAAATCTATACTGTATAAACATGTGTAACAAATTAATCATTCTCATTACCGGCCGACAGTTATACGATATGAAAGTGTAAAAAGTGACTGTTTCTTCGGAGCTTTGAAGTCTAGTTAAAAAAACTCCAAGGCTTTGTTTTCTTAAAAAGAGCGAGTGTTTGTTCGAGACAAATTATGTCACAAAAATGATAATAAAACGTATAAGTAAAATAAATTTGATTGTGTTTCTTTGCATTTTACTTAGTAAGATTAATTAATAGGCTGATTTGTCCATATTTATGAAATTCCTTATACGACAGCCAGCTGTAAGCTGCCAACTGCTTGCTGCCTACTGCCAGCTGCTTACTGCTTACTCAGCCAACTGCTTACTGACAATTGCTTGTAGATGGTCTTGTCTCAGAAATAAAGGCATTTAAGTGGAAGACAGTTTTATTAATGTTTCTGACTATATTTCGATCTAATAACGGAACAGGTCTGGTTACCTATGTTAACCATTTTGAATATTCATCTCTTTTCATTTTTTTAAAGCGCTAAGCATAGCTCAGCGCTTTATTGGCGTTATACTTCTACTTCCGGTGCATCGAATAACTGCCCCCCCCCCTATGAGCAGCTACACACTTGCCTCCTCACATACATTAAAAAAATATATATACATCTGCATATTATTATTCAAATATTTATATCTTGTATTTTTTATACATGTAGAGTGTGAAGTCTCTTGTATGTATAATGTATATTCCAGTGGCTGAGTTTCTTAGCTTTTATAAAAGCTAATCTTGTGAGTGCATAAACAGAAGCTGGAATGTAGAAAATCAAAACGACTTGTAAATAGCCACATATAGTTCTTGGTGTTCGCCGCTTCCTCATAGCACATATATAAGGAACTAAACACTTTAAGTTTGCATAGTAGATCTCATCTGTGTGGACGTAATTTACGTCGCTTACATTTGTTACTTAGACGCAACAACTTACCAGATAAATGTAGAGCATCTGCAGAAGACGATTCAGAACATGAATTTGATGCAATGCCTTTATAAAGATAATACCACGTATAACGACAATACAAGTGCAGACATTTGTCAAACAAACGTATTTAACACGTCGCACACAATGTACAGATGTGAAATAAAGTGTACCAAAATGAAAGGCTTTATATAAACATGATTCAGGCAGGTGTCCATTTACAAGTCGTGTTCAGCTTTGATCTAAATTAACTGTAGTGTATATGATAAATCACAATATACATGTACATGTATATTTAAAAGAAACGCAATTTCGACCAGATTTTCTTAACCAAATTAAATTAAATAAGGATAATTTTGGATGAGTACAACTAAAACGCCATTTCGACCCTTCTGGCATTGATACTTTCAATTAATATTAATTAACATTATGTCAATAAGTCTCATTTCTAACTAAGCTTGCACAAAGTAAATTTCCTTTAGAACCAAGCTAGGTTAGCGCTTTTCAGTACTTTCAGTACGTTGATTGTTATCTCCGTTTGGAAAAGCGTCGTTATTTACGTGATCATTGCGATACATTTACCTTTTGACGGTCAATGTGTGATTTCATGATACGACGTAATTTGAACAGCCGATATCTCAGTATATCAGAAATTGATAATCATGATATAAAACATATATCACATGTGCTATGATTGATAGAGGTTCATTAAACGTTAATTAGTTTTTCTAGCTGTTTTTGTTGTAATTTGAAATCCTGATTTGCATTGCTCTGTACGCGATATTATCACTAGTGTCCCATGCGCAACTTGCTGCAAAAGAATTTGCGCTGGGAATGAGAGATTAATATTATCCGTGACTTTAAAAAGTGTTCTGGCAGAAATTTGATTGTTTGATTTTTACAGAAATTAAAACGTAATAAGGTTCCAAAAAAGTTAGATAGATTTAGATGCAGCATCGTTTACGCACAGGCGTCGGAACCGGGGGGAGGGAGGGGGGGCTAGGGGGCTGAGCCCCCCACTTTTTTTGCGAAGTTTACCTAACCATTAGGGACATCGCATCATAGAGGGTTCAGCCCCCCCCCCCCCACTTTTTCTCGCAGCAAAAGATAATTGTTCCTAAATTTACCTTGAAAGATTGAGTAAGTTGGAGTCATAGGCATACTAGCCCCCCACCCCCCACACACACACACACCACTTTCAATTTGCTTCCGACTAAGTGTTAGGTTATAAAGCAATTTTTGAAAACTCGTTAGATTAGCCCATTACAAGATCATTTTCAGTTGCCCGAGTATTTTCAAACATATCAAGAATATTATGTCTCATCCTTTTTCATATCGGAAAAGCCAAATACTTCTGGGGTTCTAACAAAAAAAGATGGACGACCCGAATGACAAAGTGTGTTTTGTTTTATATTTATGATTATTCCATGAGTCCATTACTCTTTCAATGTCATTCTGGATGAGAAGAATGAAACAAAATCTGACACATTCTACATGTATATGGATAGCATCATATGGATAATATGGATAATACCACGAGTGTCTCCCTCATTCGCACGGATAACACAAAGACATCTGCTTCCATAGAATATACGTAATTGAATGAAAACCTTTGTGGAAGGAATTATTCCAAGAGTGTATAAGTCTCTCTCAACCCGCAAAATTCTAAGGCGGGGGAAGCTGTCTAAATCTCCTGTCTATATCGTCCCATACATATAAGGTTAAGATCAGGACTTCATGGTGGCCAATCAAGTAAGCGGAAGTAATGTTCCTGTATCATCTGCTGTGTTGTTCTGGCAGTGTGGAGTTGATATTATATTGCATCAGAAATGGCTGAATAATCTTGTTTTGATACCACGCACCATTTAGGTTTGGTGAAGATGGCAGTTTTCCTCGGCCTGGTTTAATGATATGTATACAATACTGAGCCACCAGCAAATTGCCTCTTTCTCTAACACATGCGTCGTTCTAACGTCCACCTTGTACAATACACACGGATCCGTCCATCTGATCGCCGCAAATGAATATGGACCCATCAGTAAAGAGAAATCGACCCCACTTAGCACGTGTATACTCAGTTGACATCTGCCTAAGCTAACCAACGTTGTCTATGTCTGGCTAAGCCGATAACAACAACAAGCCTACATAAGTTCCCCTTGCATGCAATCCTCCCTGTCTCAGTCTGTCCCGCACTGACTTTGGTTACTTAATTGGAGACTTCATGTGTTCCAAAAGTACGATGTGCAGTACAATTTCGAAAGTGAATTACCAAAATGTAGCGGTCCTGTTGATGTGTCAATAGATGACGTTTTGGACTGCAAGTAGGTCGTCAACACGTCAGTTTCATGGAAATTTCCGGATAATATTATTAAAAGAAACAAAACCTATCTTGAACTGTGCCCTGTTTGGGCGATGCCAACTGCTGTACGTTCTTGTGCAGTCATGCATGGCATTTTATCAATTCAATTTTAGTGCGATTTTAAAAGTGGGTGTTCTTGTTTTAAATTTCATTTTATTTCATTCATGTTTATCTAAATTCGGTGTATTTCCCCTGTGCTAGCATTGAAAGTTGACGTTCAATTTCAATTAATCACACGACGGATAAGCATAATTATGCACAAACACAAGTAAACGTCATCATGCATTTGAAAATATTATTAATGTGCAATAAATGCA
>NC_047561.1:58273308-58274474 GCF_902806645.1 Magallana gigas | reverse complement strand
ATTTGCGATAATTGCACTCAGTTGCATCTCGTCCAATGTCAAAAAAAGATCACGTGCCCTTTTGTAGGCGGATTAACTTTTTGTCACATTATCTATTTAGAAAGGTTAGTACTATTTGTTATATTTGGAATTTTCTTGATACTGTTATATTGTGGGTACGAGTTAAATCGTGTCCGTAGCCTTTGTTTGATTTAGATTTGTTCGTTATTCTGTGCTCCGTTCACTGCTTTTAGAAAGAGGACCTCTGGCGAAACGGGGATAAACACATTCACCATTGATTTGTCTTTTTGAATGCAATCTCTATCTTTTTTCTCCCGTCTATCTCCATAAGATATATATAATCATCCAATAAAAGTGATATGGTGTATTAGAGGCACATTCCGTTATCAAACAGGAAAAGGAGTGGGTTCAATTGCCCATTATCAGCAGAAAAAAAAGGTGTGATACAATCTTATGGTTACTTCAATGTCAAGCACAGCACATTATTGAACGATAAATAGAGGGTGTGCAAAGTTTCAACAGTGATTGTTACTTTGTTTTAATATAATAAAAGATAATTCAGGGGTGGGGTGAATGTAAACAGATTAATTGTTAACTGATTTTTTAAACGTTAAAACAGAAAAATCTGGGTTTCTTCAAAGGGTGTAATTTTACACATAAAAGTACTTATCATAGAACCTAAGACTGATTATTCTTTGTCTTTAATATAATAAAAGATAATGTAGGGTCATGTGAGGAGAATTCAAAGGATTGGACCGTTTTGTACGGGACTAACTAAATAGATAATTGAATGATGGCACAGGAAATAATGGGTCCTTCAGCAGGGGTGCATTCTAAAGTTAACGGGATTTACCATCAACTTAATGATGATTCTTTGCTTCAATAAAATAAATTATTATTTAGGGCGTGTGAAGATGAATTTCCAAAAGATTTAGCAGGTTTCTTGGTGATTAACTGTCCTGATTTTTAATGTAAAAACAGAGTATTTGGGTCCTCATAGGGGTGTGGATTTTAAAGGAACAGCGCATAAATCAATGACCTAAGCTGATAATTTCTTTGTTTTAACTATAATACAAAGAAATTTAGGGTGTGAAGACGACTATCCCCCCCAAAAAGATCATCACGTTTCCTAGGTGGATTAACTATTACAGATTTTTTTAACATTA